>VYZS01051606.1:18768-33788 GCA_013400695.1 Neodrepanis coruscans | reverse complement strand
TTGTTTGTCTGTTTTGCACTTTATTTGTCGGGTTTTGGTGTTTGCGCAAAATAAACTGTGATATTTGTGTGTTTTCTTCACTTTTGGGGTGTGTTTGTGACTTCTCTCAGAGTCTCTGCTCCAAAATCACTGAATTTGTGGTAAAACCACCACAAATTAATTATCTCTACTGTCACATACAGTGATTAGAAAGGAAAGGCAATTTGGAAGTAGTGAGTGCCAGGATAAATGTGTTAGCTAGGTAAGATAGGGGTAATGTTTGATGATTTTCCCCTTATAATATGAATAATCATCTCTAAGCACCCCTTATTGATACATCATTATTAACTTTCCAAGATAGTACACGCAGACGTGAGTAGCCTGTGTATAGATTCAGTATCACAATTTTATCCCAATTTAGATTCAGGTCACACTTCGATTTGGACTTTAATTCCCTACCTAGGAGGATATTTCTGTCAGTGAATGCAAAACATCAGATTCTAATCTTACTTTTTGAAGTCTTTCCAGTACCAGGCTCCCTGAAAACTGCTTGTGTAGCACCACTGAAGCCTTTAAATTAGAAGTATGTCTTGTTTTAGGGAGGCAAAAGCAAGAATTTCACTCCATGCACACTTCTTCATTGACATTTTCATTTGTGCTGTTGAAAAACACAACAAAAAGACAAATATGCTCTCAGTTCATTTCCACATGCTAACAGAGAAGCTTTTTTTTTCCTGTGGAAAACACACCTTCCAGACAGGGAGTTGCATTCGGACTTCAGTGGTTCACTCCCTTCCTGTTTGAGACCAATTATGTCTCATTTGCAATACCATTAGTCAAGGAAGTGGCTATCCTGAGGTCACTTCTCAGCCCACCCTTCCTAAATGGCACTGGTATGCCTTTCTTCCAAGCCACTGGGACAGAGCTTAGGCCCTCTCTGTAGTGTAGGCTTCTCCAAACACACAAGGAATGTCAATCTTTCAGGACGAGCCACAACTAGTGCAAGTTCAAATGCTCCAAACTAATTTGAAAGCTGCGGTTTGAAAAATGATTCTGGGTATTTATTAAAACAGCAAGTATGATCAGACCAAGCCAACTTGCTGGTTTAACAGATGGAAGCTTGTTAAAAATCTTCATCCCAATATGTTAAGAATCCAGTTTTGCTATAAATTGTGAAGTATGACTTGTGAGTCAAGCCCCAGTGGAATGGATGTCTCATACTCTGAAAGTCTCAGCTTTACATTCAAGACCCAACATTTGCCACCTTATGTTGTTTTGATTTGGGTTTTTTTAGAAGTAAATTATTCCCATCATTTAATAATATTGCATGTTTCCTGTCTTTTATTTGAACTAGAACAGATATTCTGATACTTTACTACACAGATAACACTGGTTTTTTATACCTGAAGCAGTTTTAAGTGATTTCCCATGGTCACACTGTGTACATGACTAACACAGAAATATTTTTTTCTTACTATATGCAGAAGTTCTTCCTTTTTCTGATTTCTCATCAGGAAGAAGCTAATAGGTGAAAAAAGAGAAAATTTGCTTAATTGTGCCAAATCCATGGAATAATGGGAGTGATAAACAAGATTTATGAGCTGAAAGAAAGGTCTGCTGAAAATAGATATATCCAGTTTCCCTACGGATACAGCACAGTGCTTTTGGTTCTCTCACACACAGACTTTCCTGGAGAACTCTGCAGCCTTCCAGTGTTATTGACACAGGTTGTCGGAATTCAGTAGCAGGTTTCTGACATCAAAAATTCCGTCTCAGGTAATTCATACCTCTGCCCATATACATTCTTTGTCATTTAAATATTCAGCACATTCTAATTAAAGAACTATTGTAAGACTTATCTCTAGTGTACTTTCTTAAAATGAAAACAGGCACCTATGCCTATATCATACATAAAATCTTTAAAAAAAAGCTTGTGCACATTTTTAAGGAAATTAATTTTCAATGAGAAATCTTAAAAGCACGTACACTTTGTGCTTCATTTTTAATTCCTGTAACTCCAGTTTTGAGCTGAGATTAATAAAGTTACTTTTCAGTAATACATGAAGTTCTTCACAGTGAAGCCCCAACACTTAACTTCTAAGAAATAATGTCAGTGTAAATCATGATGTGATGAATGCTTCACTGAAATGATTCATGCCATATGGTATGAAGAGCAAAATGGGCACAGTTTATTTTTACAAGAACGAGAAATATGAACTTGGAATATTCATTACTTTGTCCTGCCAGGCTGAACATTTGCTGTATCAGAGGCCAGACTTACTGCAGGTCTGTCTTTTTTTTTCTCACTTAATATGTTGCATTAGTTTGTGGCTTCAATCTCATTTATAATGGAATAATGTTTACAAAATTATGACCAGTTCTCTGCAGCCGCTTCTGAAAACTAATGTTTACTGGACCCTTACATCCTAAATTATCTTATCACTTTCTCTTTAAAAAAAACCCCACAAAACAAAAACCCAAGAAACTTCAGGAGTAATTGGTCCTCACAGTGTAATTACTATCTTGGTAACGAGAAGACGGTTAAACTGAGTCCCCTGACAATGCTGGCAATTCCACAAGTCACTCCGTTTTTCCTTTTGTAAAGGTGCTTATGTTCAACGTCTTTCCTTCTGTATTACTGTGTATTAATATACTCAATATGAGATTCCACTTAAGCAAACAGATTCTTTCAATAGTTAGAATACTTCTCTCTTAATGCACCACTAGAAAGAACAGAAGTAAATTATTTTTATTTATTTAGTGATGCTAAAAGGTACAAGAACATCTCACTGAACTCTCAGTAACTTCAATTACGTGCAAATAAGTCAGTAACATTACAGAGCTAAACTGTACCTTATTCATTTTATTCCAACTCAAGGACAATGAAAGCCATCATCTTCTTAGTCAAGTACTGGAAAAAGAGTATAAATAAGTATGTTCCAGTCATTATGCAAGGTGTTGATGACTCCTGGGTTCTGATTTCTCCCCCACCACCTGTGCAGAGATGTGCCCTGAGAAAGCAATTTGAGAGCAGTCCACTTTCAAGAAACTGAACTTTGAATTCTGCACCATTTATCACTGTGCATAGTTTCTTGAAGGAATTAATTTTGGATTCCAAACTTTGATGTCACTACTTCAGGTTGCTTGGTTTGGTCTGGAAGATGTTAGGAGGGTGATTTTTAAATCAAATGTTTATGATGGGACATCAATTTCAGTAGGATAGCCTGCAAATTGATGGGTAGGATTCTTGTGATTAGTAGAAATCTGTGCAGGTTCAGTGAAATTAGTACTACATCATTCACACCTACTTCATTTGCAAGACTGATGTAATCAAAATATATAGATCAATTTCAACTTGCAGTCTGGTTCCACAATGATTTAATTAAATTGATACTGTCTAGGTGGCTACTCCCCAATCACCCTTAGAGATAAGGAGTTTATAGTTAAGTTATATATATTAAAAGCAATTTATCATTAGCTTTTAAACAAGCAAGCTACACTTGTTTAAATGACAGCAAGTCTGAAAAACGGTGACTATTTTTTTAATAGGTTAAAAGAACGGCTAACACTTTTACAGACGGAAGCGAAACAGGCTTATCCTGTACTAATTTAAACTGATGACAAAGAGATACTTTGTAGGAACATTATTTTACTGTAACAACTAAACTTGTTATTGATCTGTTTTAAACTCCATATAAACTGCTTATATCAACTTAAGTTCGCACAAAGTGTTCTCTTAATCATTTTTAAATTGTGTTCATACAATACAACATTGCACATAGGCAAGCTTCTATTAGAGGAAAACATTTATCATGTAGTACGTTCAATTCCTTCTCCACTCCTATGATCCCCTCTAGTGGTCAATTAACTTTCTGCTTCATATTTCTTATTTGTACCTCCTTTGCCTTAAAACATTGTCTGTCTCCCCCTTCTTTGAATTCAAGAGATTTCATTTTTTTATTCCAGTTCGGCATATGAGAAGAACAAAGAAATGAATCCTTTGAAACGTGCAGGTAGCACATCTGTGGGCAATTTTAGTTTCCACACTAGGAGCAGAAAATTTGTACCCACCACGTAGAACCCAAAGTCTGCTCTGTTGGAGCGCAGAGGAGGAGGAAACGGCCCTGCCGCAGAAGGAGGCAGGACACTCCCCACCCCATTCTTGCCATTAGGCTGTATGAGAATGCCCAGCACACATGGCAAGCCTGGCAGCAGGAGCACTTCTCAAGAAGTTTTGAGTAGCAAGACAATTTGTGACTTCTTATATTCATACAATTAGTTTGGTAAATGGTTGAGGTTTACCTACCTCAATAGAAAATTGAGTTATGTATTCTGGTTTTTAGTAAGATTACAGGCAACTTGTAATTGTACAGATTGAATATGAATTGGCAAAAGACCTGCTCCAAAAATTCTTGTCTTCACCTTGCTGTGCAGACATCTCCAGCTGCCATTTTGTATCAGTTGAAGTTGATTCAAGTCAGTGCCAATCCCAGTGCTATCTTAATTTTTTAACCTTGGCTATGCACCTCTACTTCCTGATGCTAGCACAAGAGTTATCTGACTGCTGAGGGAGGTGGCTAACAGGCAGACTAGGAAAAAGAAATCCTGACAAAAGCTGACCACATATATATGACCACAAGCAAAAATGCCTTTAAATTGTGGGTGTCAAGACACAATTTCTGAAATTCAATCTTGTTTTTCCTCATATACATAACATCTCTACTACAGAGAAAATTCATGATTTTTAAAAGAAATCTTGTGCAATTAAAACAGTAACTGATGCAATGTGCTTGGCTATCATATATATACAATATTATTAAAACTCAGTGGGAGAAATGACTAATTTATGTATTGTCCTGTAACACAGATTAGAAAAATAGTTTTATAGCATGCAGGAAAATTTACAGAGACACAGGGAATAATGCTGCCACCTACTTGTACCACATGGTATCTCTTAAATTACCAGATTACTTTCTAGTTTTAATAATTTTGTTATGCTAGTTTCACTTCCAGCTGCTCCCAGCTCTTTTTCTTAGCCAGCACTGTTGGGTGGTATGAAAACTGCACAACAACTGTACAGTGTGAACAGCACAAAAAAGAAAAGCAAAGAGAACTGGCTATTTCTATCTTGTTTTTTCATTCTATTAATTGGATGTTAAAGCTTAAAAAGGAGCAAGAGTTTATGTTCAGAATCTCTGCTCTCAGATGCATGCTCCTTCATTTAGAGAAAATATTGTGTTAACCCATTTGAAATAAAAGGCCTTTTAAAGCTCAGTCAAATGGTACAAGACAGTTGAGAGCTGTGAGAGAGACCACTGAGTTACAGGCACTGATGCACACATATGGCCGGTATAAGCTGATCAGACTTTAGGATGTTCTTCTTTCCACTAACTGCAATCAACAATGTTTTTAATTTCTAGATTTCTGTCTGTGGGTGTGTGAAGATGTCATGGCTGTCCTGATTCCCACTTTTTAAAGCTTAGTGCTCAAAAAAGCCAAATCTTCTGCTAAATAGAAATAATTCAAAATAGTTGTTTCAAAAATTGTGGGGATGTCATGCCATTAAGAATATCTATGTTGTAATTACTTCCATCTGATTGTATGTCTTTATGGGTCCTTATTATAGACTCAGCCGCTGGATTTTCTGAAAGCCCATATAAGAAAACACTGGTAAAAAAGTCAAAAGGACTGCTGTGGTTAAACCTCATCTGGCAACTAAGCAACATGCAGCCACTCACTTGCTGCCCCACCAGTGGGATTGGGGATAGAACCTGAAGAGTAAAGTGAGAACACCCAAGGGTTAAAAAGTAAAGAGTAAAAGCTAGGAAGCTCGTGGGTTGAGATAAAAACAGTTTAATATGTAAAGCAGAAGTCGTGCATGGAAGCAAAGCAAAACAAGGGACTAATGCACTGCTTCACATGGACAGACAGGCAAGCATTCAGCCATCCCCAGGGCAGCAGTTACTTGGGAAGAGAAATATCGTCACTCCAAAAATCTCCCCCTTTCTTCCCCCGCTCCCGGCTTTATATACTTTGCATGATGCCACAGGGTATGGAATATCCCTTTAGTCAGCTGTGCCTCTCCCAACTTCCCGTGTACCCCTAGGCCCCCCACAGGTGTTAAGTAGGGGAAGCAGAAAACACCTTAGCTCTGTGTAAGCGCTGCCTAGCAAGAACAAAAGATCTCTCAATCCTGTTTTCAGCACAAATCCAAATCACAGCCCCATACCAGCCATTGTGAAAAAAATGAACCCTACCCCAGAGCTAACTCTACCAGCAGAGGTGGGCTGAGACATCCCACAGGGCTACAGGTGTCCTGGAGACAAGGTCTGCACCGTCTCAGGCAGAATTTCACAGTTTGAGAGATCTCAGAAACACTACAGAGGTCCAGGCCCCAAATACTGCTTTTCTCAGCCACGTCGCAAAGGTGGCTTGGAACAGGCCCTAAGGATGGAGAGCTGGCTGCCCTGGCATGAGCCGTGTCCGGAGGCCGAAATGGTATCTGTGGTCTGTCCTAGTCCTGTATTTCTCAGGGGGCTGGTACCCGACAGAGCCGACTGCAGGGCAGGGGTTTCGGCCAAGTCCGGGGCACAGCCAGGAGCCGAGCCCCGCCGGGGAATGAGCGAGGGAGCCCGGGCAGAAAAGGCAGAGCCGGCCTGCTCTTCACGGGAGGTTCACCCCCAGCCACACGTGGCTGCGGGCCGGGGCGGCTCCGCAATCCCTGGGAGCGGGGACGGCCGCCGGGATTGGGGCGGGCGCAGTCCGGGGCCTCCCCCTGGCCGGGGCTCCTGAGCGGCGGCAGCGGAACGCGGCGGCGGGCGCGGGTTGCGGAGGGCCAGTTTGAGGTGGGCACCGCGCGGCGCGGCTCCGGCATGAGGGAGCTGCCGGCCGGGCCGGGGATGGAGAGCGACATCTTGGACGCGCTGGAGGCCTTGGGGTAACCGGGGAGCAGCGGCGGNGGTCTGGGGGTCCCCGGCGGGGCTGGGCCTCGGGCGGGAGCGGGATCACGGCGTGTGCGGTGAGCTCGCCCTGGTTGTGATGGGGAAGGGCGGGGGTGCAGAACAGCTGGAGGCCAGGGCAGTACCTCGTCCTTTGGTACTGCCTGCTGCCCGCGGTGTGCTCCGGATGCTGCGGAGCAGAAACGGTGTAAAATTTGGTTTAATTTTCAGTTATGTTATTGCCAATACCCTAGGGCAGTGAATTACTAATATTAGAAGGAAATGTGATTGAACACTTGAATTAATACTTGAGCTCTTCTCTGTTAAGCGTATGTTGAGATCTGAAAGCCTGTTTTCACATACGCATGGGAAAATGCCTGCCTCCTATTTTCGGGCAAACTATTTTGTTTATGAATGGCCAATCATTTTTTGGTGTGTTAAAAAAAGTCTGAATTATTCCTTGACAAAAGTAACTCATGAAGATTAGTTCCTCTAAGTGTAATTACTAACCAGCTTATAGTAAAATAATTTTTAAATGTGTATATTTTATGTTAAGCTGGCTTCTTATAACTAATGGTTATCTGTCTGTTCAGGTACACAGGTGCCCTCTTGGAGGAGGAAGCCCTGAACAAAGCAGCAGAAAATGGATTGTCTTCACCAGAATTTTCTGAGCTTTGTGTTTGGTTAGGTTCCCAAATAAAATCACTTTGTAATATGGAAGAAAGCATCACTTCAGCAGATGGTATATGAATATAAATTTATTAAAGCAATTTCGTATTTATTCAGTGCATTTAGACCCATATTGTTCAGCTAATAATGAAATTGCAGTGTTGAAGTTTACAAGATAGCCAGTCTTAGGCTGATATTTGTGTGTATGTAGCTCTTAAATTAAGGTCTTGTGTTATGAATAGTGTTTCTAAAGGAAAGAAATAAGGTTATTTTTGTTGGGTCTAGTAGATGAGATTTTATATTACATTTTCACCAAACAAGCAGTAAAACTAAAAACAGTCACTGAAAATAATGGGCTCATGACTGACTCCTATAACAATTTAATCAGAAAATTAATTACATCAATTTGTGACATAAAACTGTTCACTTCCTGGTGATGTTCATTTGCATTCATGTGTTTAGAGACTGCTGTAGCATCACTTCATTCAAAGTATGAGGACAATATACTGTTAGAAGGCCTGTCTGCTTGTATGTAGGACTTTTTTAAGGAAATAAAATCTTACTGGGGTAGTAGGTGGTTAATCTTTGGGCTGTTGAAATCTGCAAGTGCGTAAATCAAGAAAATTAGATTGCAGTTTGATGTTTCTGTAAAAAGGCATAAGCTTTGCATTTATTCCCATAGGTGTGAAAGATGTAGAGAGCTTCCAGCTTGAGATAAGTGGCTTTCTGAGAGAAATGGCTTGTCCATATTCATCACTTATATCTGGAGACATCAAGGACAGATTAAGAAAGAAAGACGATTGTCTTAAACTCCTGTGTAAGTAATAACCATTTTTCCCATTTATAATACACTATTTTACAGGCATGTCTTACCATTGCTCCACAATTTACATTGGGGAGTTCTTTGTGTGTTTTTAAGTGGATGTGTACAATCACTACAACCTATCTAAGCATGCATCAGCTCACTTGTGCAGAAGTGAAAAATAGAAAAGTATTAGAAAATTGGTCTAGGAGAAACTAGAATTTCTTTTTAAAGTATGGTTCAACCTGCTGAGGCCTCCTGATGCTTCTCTTGATCCAGTTCCAGCTCACGTAAGGCCTTGCTTCCTGTGTTTCTGAGAGGTTTTTGCATAGCTTGAACAGAAATACTTTGTGATTTGAAGGAGCTGAAAGCAGGATTGAGAGAAGCTAAATCTAGTTTAAGCTGGATTTGGACAAAGGAGTGGCAGCAGGAATCAATGTGATAATATGAAACTAGCCAAGGAACTAGGAGTCTGGTGGCGGAAGTGAGCAGAGGAAGTCAGGTGGAAGGGGTTTTAGGTAAAGAATGGGAAACTTGATACTGACCTGTCCAGGAGAGAATTGAGAGAGTCCCTTTTATCATGGTTATCTTATAAGCTTTTATTGTAGCTGTGTATGTGTGTGCACATGTGAATGCAGAAATATTTAAGAGTCTCTAAATCTGCCATTATGACACTTTTCTTTCTAGTGTTTCTAAGTACAGAACTTCAGGCTTTAAAGGTACTGCACAGCAAGAAAATCAAAGGCTCTCATTTGGAAAAACACAATGAAATTATTCAGGAAGTGCAAGCTATTTGTGATGCGCTGGGTCTGCCAAACTCCTCGTTTTCTGGTATTCCTCCCTTGTTAACCAATGTGGAACAAAAGGTATGGGCTTTATGTGTTCTATTTTGTGTGTCTTTGTGTTCTGTTGCTAAACTTTTAGTAAGTGTTCATCCTACAGTTAAGGGCCCAGCAGTCTCATCCATAAAAGCCCTATCTGACAAGTGTAAGGGAATTTTAGTTCTCAAAGCCAGCTTAGTGTTTTAAGTTAAACTGTTTCAGTTATGAGGTGAAGTATTTCAGCTTTTCCCTCAGGTTGCCATGTATCTGATGAGACATACTTTGCCATACAAGTTTAAGGTGTAAGTCTTCCTCTTACCCACTCAAATGTGCTGCAGCAGCAAAAGATTTTGGATGGTAACTGTGCATTGATGATACCTGTAGTTATTTCTAATGCATTTAAAATTAATATCCAAAACTTAATTTAGTTCTTTTTCATTTATTAATTTCTTAATTGCAGGTATTGATTTGTTAGTGCTGTTGCTTTAGTTGCAGAAGAGGATGAAAATGTCTGAAATGCCAATAGTCAGCCAACTAAAACCTTATTCCACAGGATAGTTCTTTCTGTTGTGTCCCTCTGGGTTCTAACTCATTTCACTGTTGTGATTCTTAGTCTGATTTCCTTACTACAGAGTGAAAATACACTCTTGAGGTGAAATTTATCTTCTCTGTCAGACAGCTAAATGTTTTGTTGCTGATTTCTTTCTAGTATTTGGAGAGAGAGTGGTGACCAATCACCCTTGGGGAGGGATAAAACTCCCTCTGCTTCTGAGTTTTTACATGATTATGCTTCTTTTTAACTTCTTCCTCATCAACCAGTAGGCAGTTGAACATTCAGAGGTTATGAGGAGATTATGAGGGGACATCTGTATGTCTTTACTGGGACAAGACAAAACATTTAATAGATTAATTTTTAAAAGTGAAGATGACAATGAAAGTGCCCATTCCTGCACTTATTAACTTTGCTGTTTAGTTCTGAGGAAATCTTTACGTCTCATATTCCGTTAAGTATTTTTGAAAGGATGAAGAAACAATTCCAACACTGTTTTCTGAGAATTAAAATGTCTGAGTTACAGCTGATAACTAATTGATTTAAACTGGCCTGGTAGTACTGATCTTCCTCTGTGGGTTTTAGCTGTGCTTACATCCATGTAGTGTAAGCTGCAGCCTTGGCCAGTGGGCTTCCTTGCTTTACTTGCACAGATTTAGTTCTCCCCATTATAGGGGTAGGACTCTAGTTCTGCAGTTGTGGGACAGCAAGACCAGACCTGATGTGCCAGTTCCTTCGTACGCATATAGTGATTCTAGAATGTTTTCTTTGAATTATTAGACACCTAGTGTTTGCCACTTTTTGTAAAGTCTGAGATTTCTGATCACATAGGATCACAGGCTTGAATCAAGTGTGTAGAGTGTTGCTAAAATAAGCAGAATCTTTAAAGCATGCTTTTTTTTTTTTTTTTTTAAATGATGCTGCCTGGGCTATCTTCCCATGGTTTTCAAGTCTGTCAGTTCCACAGTGGTTGTACCACTTGTAATCACTTCAGAGTCTAGAGAGGTGGTAAAACTAGTTTGTTCATCTTCTGTGACTCCAAATTAATAGTGTAATTTGTTCTCTGCATGTATTATCCCTTAAAAGCAGAGGATTTTTTCCTACCTCTCTGGAGATCTTGTAGAATTTCTACAATATGTTTACTTGTTCGTTATCCGTTACTTTAATGTAGGACAATTTGTAGTTATTTTGATACATTACAGAGTTAGAGACCTACATTCATATGCATAGATGCATTAGAAAGGTAATACCACCAATTAAAGTTCATTAGGTTTGTAAAGATCTTTTTCAGAGCACCCTTTGTTGTTTTTTTAATATTGTCACAAAAAATCACTTACAATGATCAGTTTTTTTCTCAAATATTTCATGGCTTTTGATTCGATTCTATGTAAAATTGCATTGTTGATTTTCAGTATTATATCACTCATAATAGAAACTTAGATAGTGATCTAGAATTTTTATTTATTGTATCTGTAAATGTATCTGCAGCATTTCAATATGTCTACTTTGTTTCTGTCTAGCATCTTCAGCATTGTCAGTAGCTGTGGGAGTAGTTTTGAGAGTAGTTTGGCTGTGCAGCAGCAATCTACTAAAGGGAAAGATCACACGTATTTTGGTATGGAACATTAGAATATTGATTGTTTTAAATAATTTTTCAGTTTATTTAAAAGACTAACATAAAATCAGAATTGCTTTCTTCATTCAGTTTTGTAGTTGCATCTCCTGGGTAGTGGTTAACATATATAAGAAAATGTGAGAGAGAAATTGACAGTATTACAGCCTTCTACCACTAAACATATTTTATTGTACAGTACTGAGAAACTAATAGCAATTTTGTAGTTGTTTAGGATGCTGTTCCCTTGTTAAGTATATTTAAAAGGGTGACTCTAGGAGTCATTCTGAAATTTAGTGCCAAAACCCCCACAAATTCTAAAGGAACATTGATGAAAGATTCAGAAAAGTTTTTGCCACTGTTGTGCTTTGTAACTCATGCTCACATCTGTCTTCATTCCAATCAAGATAGTGTGAATTTTATAATGTGTCACTTTGTAATTAGGTATAATACTGTTTATTTGAAAAAACTTCTTAATGTCATACAATTCAAAGGACTTCTAATTTTTTTTTGCCCACATCATTTGTTATTTGATAGATGAAAAGTAGTTCCCTACTTTTCACATATTGATAGAAATTTAAAAGACATTATAAAGGGTTAAGAAACTGAATCAAAACTAAGCTAAAATAACATTTAGGTGAAATATGAGAATAATGTTTTTTTTAAATATATGGGTACACTTTCTAGAATTTAATATTTAAGTTAAAGCATTGCTTTTAACTGTTAGTGTATAGTAATTTTACAGATGTAACACTGTCTGTACAGTAGAGTAGTAATGTACTTGCAGGGAACAAGGTAAAAGTTGTCCTCTTCACAAGACATAAAGTGAGTGTATTTAAAGTGAGATAAATACTGAAATTGCAGGTATATAGAAGAGAGCCAGAGGATGGTTAAAAATATTTTGTGCTTAAGATTTTAGGTGATATTTCTGTGATTGTGCAGTACACCTTATGACTAATTAGGACAATGCTGTGTCCTTAAAATGTTGGTAGTTTAACTTAAGCTGATAAAACTGACACCTCTCCCCAGGTCAGGTTGTTTCAAAATCCTAGGAACCCCAGAGATGTATGTATATATGTTTTATCTGTGAAAAAGTTGTTAAACATAAAAATTACTGCTGTGTTTTGACAGAGGATGATGATAATTAATAAATATATTGAACATGATAATTAAATGTGAGCTAAAATTTTTTAAAGGAGTGCAAAATTACAAAACAAGTGAGAAATGTCATGTTGCATACATAAAGATATGCATTTTATTTGATAACAATAGAATAACTGTATTTTTCTACAGCAGATTTTAAAATTGCTATTGTCTCGATCTAACAGCTGATTTGTTTTCATTTTTAGAGAGTTTGTGGACTTCCAAAGCAATCTCATAAATATTTAGTGTTATGGAGGTCATTGATTACACAATGTGTCCAATAATCAAATATCCTCATCTCCATCTAGTTGTAATTACTTGATTTGCTTTTTACAGCTAAATGTGTGAAAACTTTAGGATGATTTGGCTGTGACAATTTTATGTTTCTCTGAGTATGTTTTCACCGCTCTTTTATCTGCACACTGCTTTTGGTATTTTTCCCACTTACCCTTCCAGATTTTTTTCTGGTTTGTGGTCAGTTTTTTTAATTCATGCTTATCCTTCTTAATCTAGGGCAACTCTCATGTGTAGGAATGTGGGTTATAGCATTGTATTCTTGTCATCTGGCAGACAGGTATCTGAAAAGTTCTTGTATTCACAGCTCTGTCATCAGTCAAGGCTGGACAATGTATTCTGTAGCTGTAAGGCAGCTCAGTTTATTTCACCCTTAGAGTACTAGGATTTCCCTTAGAGCAGTAAGGTGGAGATTGAGTAATCTGGATATGACTTTATAGTGTGTTACAAACATAGACCAGTTCATCAGTGAAAAGATTCCTCCTTAACTGTTACTTGATTAGTAAACCTGTACTGTGTAAAAATTACGTAGGTACTCTCTTTAACTTCAAAAGAAAAGGTGGCAGAATTTTGGAGTCATTTTCTCAATAAAGAGTTGTTTCATTTAGCTGCTCTTGTTTCTTCTAGTTCTGATTTTCATCAATTATCTTCCTTAATTGTTCTCTCCAAACTTCCTTTCATTTTTCAGTTTATGGAAATCAGGAGGATGCATTGCTGTCGCCCTATGATGGCAGAATGTGTGGGTTTTGTATGTGGAGCCTGGTGACTTGCAATAATTCTAATCTCTAGATAGTAGTCAGCATCACTGGTTTTCAGATCTTCTTTCATGCTTTAGCTGTAAATTTCATTAAGGATTTGTTTTCATTTTGTTGTGTTGGTTTTTGTTCCAGCAGCCAGTCTCGTTTGAATAGACTCTTCCTTTCAACTCATTAGAACCTTTGAGGTTATATTTCTGATCTTAATGGTATAGGGATAGACATCTCTTGCCCAGTATAATTTTTAATTCATCTGCTGTTCATTCCTTCTTCTATACTAATTACTGGTTTCTTCATCTCTTGCTGTTGTACTGGTCTTGTTCTGTTGTTGATTATTAACTTTAGATTTTGATTCTTCAGACATCTGTATAAATTCAAAAATAGTTTGTGTTTAGGTACATTTGAATTTTGGAGTGGAATATGAGAGGCACCCTATATATGCTTCAATAAAAAAAAAAACAAAGTTGGCTGCATTTAGGAGATGGACAGGCAACCCTGGAGTGCTTTTTGTAAAGAAAATAAAGGTTGTATAGAAGCAAAAATTATCAGAGAAAGAGGAGTGTTGGGATCAATAGGGTACTTCACCCCTTATTGTAGGCTGCTTTTTTATAACAGCAGGGAATATTACAGTAACTGAATGGCCACTTTTCAGATACTACTCAGCTGTCTTTTCTGCTGTAGTCAAATCAGTTTTCCCGTAATTTATTCACTGTACAATGTATGTACCTCAGACTTTTTCAGAGATACCATGTTTTTAACTTACCAGAGTGCTGCCTAGAGGTGATGTAAAAAAACAAAATATGTACACCTTGGTTTTCACATGAAGTTTGGGATCAGATTTTTAATTGGTATATGCAATAAAAAAAAAATAGAAATGGAGATAATTACAAAAATCCTGAAATATGAGAGCTGAATTAACGAGATGCCCTACCATTTGATTTCTTTCTTCTGGAGGTGGTTTTTTCATAGCGATCACTGGAGATGCTACTTGTGCAGTATGTGGTGCTCAAAACTCTGATCTTTGATAAATGTTATGTAAATGCCTATGCCTGTGTGCCTACATGAAGTCTTAAAATCCTCACAAATGTATCTAATGGCTGTCCCCAGCTACAGGGTTTACTGTAGATCATGCACCACCTTAATCTTTCTTTTGACATCTAGTTTTGATCTTGTTTTACTTGGTTCCCCATAATTATTTACTAAACCAAAGACGCAGTTCTTCACCCCATCAGACTGTGTACAAAACTTGCAGGAACGATACTATGCGTGTAGTCTACTCTAGCTGAAAAATCAGTTGGCTCAAAAGTTATGTACCAATTTGTGGAATTCATGGTAATGGTTTTAGAAGAGCTGGGCCAAAGGAACTTCACTCAAGAAGAGGAAGTAGAGGTTTCTAGTAATGAGAGAGGAGAATGCAGTGGTGTTTGGAGGCAGAAAGAGCATACCTCATTTCTGAT
>VYZS01051598.1:9354-35783 GCA_013400695.1 Neodrepanis coruscans | reverse complement strand
CGGCCCAAAATGGCGGCGGGAGCGTGAGGGGACGGGGCGGTGTCCGGGCGCTCGGGGGCGCGGGGATGGTGGCGGGACGCGGCCGGCCCGGCAGCGAGGAGCGGCAGCGCTGAGGGGGCGGCATTAAAAACCGAGCCGATCGCTCCTCTGCCCGTCGTTCCCAGCGCAGCGGCCCGGCCGTGACGCCACGGCCCCGCCCCGGTCGGTGCGCGGGGCTGGCGGGACCATGGCGGAGACACCGCCCGAGCGCGGCTCCGCTGCTGCGGCTGAGGCTGGAGATGGGGCCGAGCCCGAGAGCCGGGCCGGGGCTGAGCCCGCGGAGAGCCCCGACGTGTACAGGTACATCAAGGGAGACCTGTTCACCTCCGAGATCTACAAAGTGGAGATCCAGAACCTGCCCAAGTACATCGGGTTTAACGACGTGAAAAAGTTCCTCGCCAAATACGGGCTCAACCCGCACAAGATCAAACTCTTCGGGAAGCAGACGTTCGCCTTCGTCACGTTCAAGAGCGAGGAGGAGCGGGACAAGGCCATGCGGGTGCTGCACGGGGCGCTGTGGAAGAGCCGCCAGCTCAGCGTGCGCCTGGCCAAGCCCAAAGCCGATCCCATCGCCAGGAAGAGGCGGCAGGAGGAGGACACGGAGCCGGGGGAGGCGAAGCGGCCGGTGCCCCCCGCAGAGGAGCCCCTGAACAAGCGCATCGCGGACGTGGTGACCCCGCTGTGGAACGTGCCCTACGAGGAGCAGCTGGCCCAGAAGCAGCAGGAGTGCGAGCAAGTGCTGCAGAAGCTGACAAAGTAATTGCTGTTTGTAACGCTGCTGTAAATGTGTGCGAGGTTTGGCCTTATGATGGGATAGAGCTAAATTCACACCCATTGCTACCTCTAAAATGAAGGGAGTTGAGGTAGGTCACAGCTGAGGTCCCCCGTCGAAGTAAATGCAAGATAAATCTGCGATGGTAGGGCCTAAAAGCTGTTCTAGCCGACAACACTTACTATTCCTGTTCTTGGTCAACTTGAAAAGATTGCTAAATGAAGGGGGTTTGCTTTTAAAGTCTGTTGTTCTGTAAGCAGAAGGATGTTTGCACCCTTAAAAGAAGGGCCTTATCAAAGGGTATAAAAGATCATCAATCTGTAGAGATGGTAAATTACTATTAGTATTTTCTCTTTTAAAATCACCTCAGAACTTTGAGCCTGGTCTTTGTAGGTCAAAGTATCACTTCTGTCTCTTATGTGGATAAAGTTGGCATTCTTTTCATGCACGGGGACGTTGATAAATCCAGTACATACCATTTTAACTATGTTTAACCCTTATTCAGGTCACAGCTCTTAGAAAGTTAGAGAGGGCTGACCTGTTAAAAAATTCTGGAAGAAATACTCTTCCATCTGATATTTTGATGCTTTTTAGTGCCTTGTACAAGAAAAAAAAATGTTTTGTGCAACTGTTGACCTCAGTTTTTCTAAATATGTGCTTTATCCTTTTTTATCTCTGATTTGGGCAGGGAAATAGGAAATAACAACAGAGCTTTATTACCCTGGTTGTTCCTGCAGAAGCAGAAGTTTAATAAATTATGTTGCCCAATGGAGGGAGTGAAAGCATCACCTTTACAGGTAAAGTAACCGCAGGTAAGGTGTGGAGTGGGGTGAATGAGCTGAGGGTTGCATTTGTTACTTGATCTTTGGACAAACTCAGTATTCAACTTCATCTTGTGATAAAGGGTTTCATGTAAATACTATGTGGAAATCTTTACAGGAAGCATAAAAATGACACAATTAACTGGATATTCTAACTTTAAAGTGAATATGCTGTCCCTGCAAGCCTGTGTTGTAAGCTCAGCAGAGGCAATAAATCTTTAAATAACAAGAGTTATTACTGTTAGTTCACAGATGTCAAAATCCATGAATGTCTTCCCTATGAACTGAATGTCCTGTGTCAATTTGCAGATGCATTTAACCATGTGAGATTTGTTTCAGGAGAAAACTTGGCATGTGCAAGTAAATATCTGTGTAAATATCTTACATAACTTTATTTTAAATCTAGACTGAATATCGCAACAAATGTGAGTTCTTGATTGGGATTGGTGTAAATCAAGAAGACAAAACTGTGGGTTGTCGTCTTGGCAAATATAAGGGTGGTACATGTGCTGTAGTGGAGCCATTTGATACTGTTCACATTCCTGCTATTGCCAAAAAAGTAGTAAAAGCTTTCCAAGACTACATAAGGTGAGCATAAGTAAAGTGAGTTATCCATAAAGGTTTTGATCTCTTACTCAAAAATAGTTATAAGATGAAATATTATGAAAAGCTTAGTGTTTCTTCACCAGTGTCAATTTCTAGCAATTCTTTGTGCCTGGATCACAGGGTGTTTGTCCCTTGCCCTTGCTCAGAGATGAGGGGACAGTTACCATTTACACATCCCATTGCTTGCAATAAAGCTGTGTTAAGTCTACAATAAAAGGTGTGCATTAGTCATGAGCTTCTTCCACTTACTAAAGAAATACTCAAAGATTTTTAAAGGAGGAATTTAAACAACAAAGGTCCATTTCTTCCTGGGATGAAGAGTCATCCTACAGCAACCAGTAAAGCAGAAGTTGTACATTTAAGCAACAATACTCCTTTAGAAAAAACAATGCTTTCTTTGAAAAGCAATTAAACCCTCAAAAGTGGAAACCTCAGAAGAATCATGAAGATGGAAGGTTTGAACTTGGTGTGAAGCAGAGAAGCGAATGAAGGCATTATAAAAAGTTGTGTCATTCTGTGAATGTGCTGAGAAGCCTCTGATTTTGGATGGGTTAAAATGGGTAAGAGGATTTTGAGAAGTAGGGATACATTATTTTGCTTTAGGAGATATTATCTATTCATAAGTCTCTTTTTTCTTAGTTGAGGTGTGGAATTCATTCTTTCCGTGACAAATCAATGTAACCTGTTTCTACTTAACATTTTTCCATGACTTTGGATAATCACGTTTTGTTTCAATGAACTGTTTAATGTTACACAAAAGAATAATTCTCCGTGTAAGTAACTGAGCTTCTGTAAATTACAGGTCGACTCCTTACTCCGTTTACAGCCCAGAAACCTACGAGGGGCACTGGAAGCAGCTCACAGTCCGGACCAGCAGGAACGGCCACATCATGGCAATTGCTTATTTTAACCCTCAGGTATTTCACTTGATTTGGAAATATGCAGCCCAGACACACAGCTTTAAAAGTACTTAAGTTTGATTTTATCATTTGTGCATGCAAAGGAGAAATAGAGTAATTACTTGGCATAGTTTAGTTTACCTTATTACTGCTCTATTTAGACTGATAACATGGCAATGAACAATTAATATGCTCATAGATGACATGCATTAAATCCTATCTTTAAGTCACTCAGATGATTATTCTCCCTTCTTTCAAATGAAACCTTTAGAAATTAAGTAAAGAAGAGCTAGCTGACCTGAAAAGCTCTCTGGCAAAATACTTCACAGAAGGAATGGGAAAGAGCAGTGGCGTTACTTCACTGTACTTTGTGGAAGAAGGACAAAGGTGAGGGAGTTTGGTGGTGGCTGGTTTGGAAAAAAAGCACTTTCACAATATTGTTTTGCCTGTTTAATAGAAGTTACCCTGTGTTACTAATTTGTCTAAGTCATCTATTGCTATACTTTTCCCCATGACACTTTGGAAATTCCTCCTCTGGATAAAGGCAGAGTTTCAGAGGCTGAACACAGTAGTTGTTGCTGGCTGTCAAGCTGTAGAAGTGTTTACTACAGTAGATGGGTATTTATTACCTTCTGCATCCTTCCTTCCCTATTTATGTGATTTTTTAATCTCCCCATTCTCTTCCATAGAGCACAAGGCTCACACCACCTTCATCCAGTGTAGGGCCTCCTGCAAACATCAGTGGATCCATTGCACACTGCAAGGTGTAAATGGCCAAGAAGAGTCTCTAGGAGGAGATGATAAATGTTACTGCTTAGGATGTAGCACTACAATTTTTAGGATGACTACAGCTTTGGTAAAAATTGTAACATGTTTGTCTTCTTTTTTTTTTATTTCTATATTTTCTCTCTTTAGGAAATCTCCCAATCTGGAAGACTTGCCTCTGGAGCATGTGGCTGGTGATAAATATATATATGAAGAACTTCTTGGCCTAAAATTTAGAATTTCTCCTCAT
Organism: Neodrepanis coruscans; assembly: GCA_013400695.1. Taxonomy (NCBI): domain Eukaryota; kingdom Metazoa; phylum Chordata; class Aves; order Passeriformes; family Philepittidae; genus Neodrepanis; species Neodrepanis coruscans. The sequence continues at coordinate 31,631 of VYZS01051598.1, read as the reverse complement.
GCATTTTTTCAAGTAAGGTTGATGTGAAGTTGCTGATTTAACTGGATTTGCATTAATACCCTTGAGCTTGACTAACACTTTAAATATGTATTTCTAACTTACACCTGAAGTTGACTTGTTTCTTAGAAACAAGAAAACATGCTTTACTAAGGCTCATTAAACCACACTTACCTTTATCAAGTTGAAACTTGATTTCCCAGGTGAACACACAAGCTGCAGAAGTTCTGTACAGGGCCATTGGGGAGTGGGCAGAGCTGAGCCAGGACAGCACCGTGCTGGACATTTGCTGTGGGACAGGAACCATTGGCATTTCCTTGGCAAAGGTCAGCAACTTCTCTCCTGGACAGAAGCTGCTTTTAACTACTTTTTTTTTTTTTTTCTAATTTTAAGGGTGGTTACAATGAAAGAAAATACTTGATATATTTGAAATGCAATGTTGTATCTTATTTTCTTCAATTAATTTCTAATTAACTGCCTACAGCTGTTCTACTAAATCATTATGAAAGCTCACCCTTGTGTTGAGCAGCCTAAATTATTTTGAAACTGATTTATTCTAAAGAGGCAGTAGTTCTGTGAGACAGCCCCAACTAGTTAAGTGGACAGAGTCTAAAAAATTATAGCTTTCTCAGAAGGCTCTGGATATGAAAAACCAGTTTCTTATATGTATTTAGAGTGGGGCTTGCCAGAGTATGAGGAAGTCTGGTCCCAAAAAAAGAAAGACACCAGAATAACTGGATTCTGTCACATACAGCTTGGGATAATTGGTGTAAAAGTTGGCACAGGTCTCTTCTCAGCCTTTTTTGTGACTACAAGGCAATAATTCTGTTCACCAGGTACTAGGCAAAGTTCATGTTAATGGCTGATGCTGTGAATGATGGTTAAATTTACACATAGATACCACAGAGGGATCTTTTGCCCTTGATTCTCTAGAAAGTGAAGAAAGTGATTGGAATTGAGCTCTGCCAGGAAGCTGTGCAGGATGCCAAAGCCAATGCCCAGATCAACGGTGAGTTAAACTGAAATACTAAGGCCTGGTTTGTTAAGCAGTTGTACAGCTCATTGCTCTTTACCTTATCTAAGCAGCCTGGAATTACATGTTGCTGATAGTGATCTTGTCCATTTTAAACACTTACTCCCTCTTGAAAACAAACACTGTGTTAGCCCACAAGATCAATTTACCTGTTGACTAAAGCAAGCTTTCTTTCCTTCAAAAGTAAAATATTTCAGTGTAAAAGCAAGATGAAGCCTCAGTTACTCCTCCAAAATAAAACATTACCAGCAGCTGTTGTTTGTGGGTTTTGCTTTAGTTCAGATAATGGAAGATGCTCAAATTACTGTTGTTTAAATGATCTGAACTAACAGTGGTTGTTTAAATTACACTGATTTCATGGTAGACTAAACAAGTGGTAGTTTCTAAGGCATCCAAATTTATATCCAATTTAGTGTACTGACAAATGCTTTGATTAGATAAATACTCCAATCCTCCTTCCTTTTTCTTGTAGAACTGAATAATATTGAGTTTTACTGTGGGAAGGCAGAAGATATTGTTCCTTCCCTGATGAATGTCTTGGCTCCTCAGAACGTGATCACCATTGTAGATCCACCTCGAGCAGGGCTGCGTAAGTTCACCAGTTACATTTTAAATGTGCTCCCCTAAGGGGTGGGGGGTGGAGAACCTCAGAAAACACTAATGGGACAAACTGAGGCTTCAGGTACAGCTTGAAGCAACTGGGTATTGCAGGTTTGTTCATGCTGGAGCACAACCTGTGATTTTTCTGCCAGTTTGCTGATGCACACAGAGCCAGTAACCAGCTGTCCTGTTCTTTTTCTCATCTAGATTCCAAGGTCATCCTTGCCCTTAGAAGAGCTGAACATCTAAAGAAGCTCATCTATGTCTCCTGCAATCCCAGAGCTGCAATGAATAACTTTGTAGAGTGAGTGTTTCTTGCATTAAGGTAACTTAGTAAATATCTTAAGAAGAAAAATAGATGCGGGGGGAGGCTTACCTTGCACCAAAAACAGCTGGAAGCTCCTGCAGGGCAAGCTTGGAATCTTGTCCAATGTGCAGGTATTAATGAGAGAAGGAGAGGTGGTGCTTGGAGAAGAAAACCAGCTCTCAGCAGGTAGAAGTGATGTCAGTGTACCAAAATATCAATCCATTTCTTCCTCCCCCTTCCCATCCAGCCTTTGCCGGGCCCCTTCCAACAGGGTCAAAGGAGCCTCTTTCCGCCCAGTCAGAGCCATGGCAGTGGATCTGTTCCCTCAGACCAGGCACTGCGAGTTACTGCTCTTCTTTGAAAGGGTTCAGTACCCCAACGGCAGCTCTGCTGCAGCAGCTCCTGGTGCAGCTGAGATCACAGCAGGGGGCTGTGGCTCAGAGTGTGCGGATGGAATCACCCCCTGTGGCAGGGATGGGAACCAGGTACCTGCTGTCCATGCAGACACTGCAGTCCAAGAGAGGGAGGCAACTTGACTCCCAAGGGACACTTTGCAGGAACTGCTTTTGCTTGTTAACTGCATCAATAACAATTTCTGTGACATCTGGGTAATAAATGTCCGTACAACAGAGTAGTTGCAAGGCTTCCATATTATTTCATCACACTAATTTTAATTCAATTTCATTATCACAGAAAGCTTTGTGTTGTAAGGGACATTAAAGATCACCTCATACCAAGCCCCCTGCAGTGGGCAGGGACACATTCCCCAAGACCAGGTTGCTCAGAGCCCCATCCAGCCTGGCCCTGAACACCTCCAGGGAGGGAGGGGGCTTTATGTACTACTGAGCCAAATCCTACTTTTCCCCTGCTGCCCTTACATACATGTATAGAGGTCTCACTCTTTGAAGTGGCTTTAAATAAATTATTCCACAAGTATATGCAGATACAACTGTTTGAAACCTGGACTGATTTTTAATGCAACACCATCCCTTCCTGTGAGTGCAACACAACACTGTTAGTGAACAGCTGCTACTCACCAACAGCCAAACAACTGAGCAGCCCTCAGATGTGCTGATAATCCAGCTGTCCAGTGACAACAGGGACAAACAGTAGCACTTTGGGTCGTGACATTTCCAACCTTGACATTATTTAAAAATACAAATCGAAATTAAAGCATTGTAATTTCATTTCATTCCAGGTGTTTAACCATGTAAATGTTCAATTCCTTCAAAAAAAAAAGTGATGAAGTACTTCCCTAACCAATGTATCTGCACTAATTTGGTTTCTATTTAAAAACACCTATAGGACTCAAGGAATAAAACTTTCCTAGACATGCTTAAGTTATCATAATACTGATCACACCGGTGCATTTTATAATATCAAACTTTATTGCTCAAAACTAATTGTCTGAAAAATACACATGTAGTACTCAAAGACCAAACACAGAGGATTACATGATTGTGCAGAAAAAAAGCAAGCAGAGGCTCAGTGAAAATGAGGCTTTATAGTTGTACCAATTTAGCACTGGCATCAAGCAACTGCACCCAACACAACTCAAACAGCAACCATTGTTACCTGCTTGGGCAAGAAAGATGAATTTTGTTTCGTTTTTGCGCTTTCTCAGATACACCTCGGAATACTGTAACTGAAGTTTATTTGGTTAATAACAGCATGGCTTCTTGCACTTCACATTTCCCGTGGAAAGGTAGGAGGCTCTCACTTCCTGAATTTCACTCCAGGACCAAAGTACAGTTTAGAGAATTAATAAGATAATCATGATGCTTTTAAATACTTGGATGTTACAAATATATTTGTATAAAGCCTAAGAGCATCACAGGAGAATGGAAGTTTACATACAACAGTTAAGTTTATGCATAATAGTCTTTCCAAACTTCTGAGTACCCAACTAAATCATCAGTTTTGTCTAATAAATATGTAAAAAAAAAAAAAGCTGATGACTGGTGTTTCAGTAGGTAGCATCTGACTAGTCACTGGAAGTCACAGTAAGTTTTCCGTCAGTACCATGGATATTTGAATGCACACTAATTTAATCCTTAAAGTCAATATACCACACTTTTGTCGAGAAGCACAGAATATGCAAAGCAAAAACTGTCTAATCCCCAAAAGGATGGAACAGCTTTTAAAAATACACTCCATCCCTATAAAAATACCCAATTTGATCTGGATATAGAAGGGATAAATAACAAGTATCAGTGACAAAAGCAGCAGTTGTTTTATGCATTCATACAATCAGATCTAAACCTTTACAGCCGATTACCTAGAAAACACACAAGAGTTACAAGACAAGTTTAGGATACATCTTGAATCACACTGTAAGTGTTCATGCAGAAGCTGAAGTTAATGCAATGATCTATCCTCTATCACAGCAGCTCGTGCTTATGTGCAAATGCAAGACTGTTACACTCCAAACAATAGTAAACATTAAAACACAAGAATACTTCACAATGACATAAACAGCAGTTACGTTGTTTGTTCCAGCAGTTATTGCGCTATTTTCTGGACATCTCTCCAGTTAAAGGCTGCAGCAAGGTCTAATACCATCTTTTTTTTTGTTTGTGTTTGTTTAGAATGCATAATATACGTTCTAGGCTTTGGTTCACAATGAAATCTCTGGATGTTTTCATTAAGGGCAATGGTCACCTTGCAATTCTGATAGTGGCAGACTGAGGTAATACAGCAATCCTCTTAAAATTAATGAAAACTAATTGGTAAGAGAGGCATCTATGGATACTCTGCAGGTGACCTGCAAATGCATTGACATTCTGATTTCAGAAAAATAAAAAAGGTCTACATGGGTGATTTGTCTTTTACAGTGCCATCCAAGTACAGATTTTTCTGCTGAAAACATATAAGCTGAAATAAAACCTATCTAAAAGAGTAATACATTTAGGCATAGAAGAGATAAGCCCTGTCTTTATGAAAATAAACAAAAAAACCCAATAAAAACCACAAAAAGAGACAAACAGCAATCACTGCTTGTCACTACTGCACCAATATTATATACTCTTCAAAAGATGGAGATTTATTAAAGCTATACAAAAAAAAGCAGAGGCAGTGTTTTTTGTTTGTGTTTTTTTTAGACAGGCCACTTCTTTAAATAATAGTTTATGTAGAGTCTTCCAACTACCCGTATCCTGTTGTAACAGGATTACAACTCATGGAACTAAAAAGCTAAATATAATAATAAAAAATGGGTGGATTCATATTTGCAGAGACCTCTGAGTGTATCACCCAAACACAGAAACAGGTGAGACCCCAACACTCCTCCTGTTTAATCTCAAACATGACATGCAACAAGTTGGAGAACACTAGCTTGAAATATAAATTAAAATCCACCTATTTCCAAAGTAATGCACAATGTAAAAGGAGGTCTTACAATACTGATGCCAACATTGTTAAAATCCAGTAGGCACTAAATTCAATATACTGCAGCGCTCTCTATGTAGCATGGGAATAAAAAACCCAAAAACACACCAAAATCAAAAGAAAAACAAAACAAACGCAAAAAACCCCTCAAGCCCCCAGGATCCCTGTGCAGGTAAGTACCAGGAGCTGCAGCAGGTACAGAGAACTGACATCTTTCACTCCCACAGGAGGAGGAGGAGTAGGAGTGTAAAACAGAGCAGTAAAGCCCCTGAATAAATCACTGAAGCCCTGCCCCCAGCTTGGTTTTCACTCTCTTCTTTAAGACCAAACCAAAAAATGGTTCCGAGAGAAGGTTTTACTGCAGTTGAACAGTAAAGAACCTCCCCAAGAAGAATGAAACCCACAAAGCAGTGCTTTCACTACAGCCACAACTATTTCTTCTGTGCTTCACTCAATAAGCCTCAGATGACATAGTGAGTCCTGCCTGTTTGCCAGGATTGCATTTTAGAATAGTTGCATATTTGTGATTTTCTTATGAATGTAACCAGTTATGGTCTCATTCTACTCATTACTCTGTCATATTCCAAATCTACATTCTAATTTTCATTGCAGAAGTTACATGTTTTCTTCTAAAACCATAATTAAGTAAAACCAAAAACTTCTTAAAAAAACCTAAATTGCTGCAGTTATTTCAGATTTTAGGGTTGTGTTGATTTTTTTCTGAATTCTTTGCTTTTATGGTGCAAATTAAGACTTAATTGATCAAACAAATGAGAAGTTGCTTTATTGCTGGGAAAGGGAGTGGAAAGTCTTTAGAACACCTTATTGGCAAAATATTTTCAGACTATCAACCATCATCAGCTGCATTTTGGCTCCAAGCTTTGAAAACAGCCTTTCAAATTACAGTTTTTATTTTAATCATCTAACTAGGGCCATGTTTTCCCTGTTCAACTGATCTGTAAACTAATATAGGCTCTTTTCACTTAAAATAAACCCCAGGAATTTTGGGCATCCAATCTGTTACTCCTTAACACTACCAGGTACACTTGTTCTTTTCAAGTAATAAAAAAAATCTGCATCCTGTGATCTCAACTAACTAAGCCTGGCAGCAGACAAAAAACAGAACAAAAACAGCATTACTGGCCTAATCCTATGGCATTAGGAACATTGCTCATCACTTTCCTGTATTTGTCACCAAAGTGTCTTATCAGTGCATATTATTATGTGCTGAAATGCAACAAAACTTTTCACAAAAATAGTTCTAGGCATGTTCATACAAGAAGATGTACATATATTTCTTTTATATATACAGATATATGAATGTGTATATATTTATAATATCAGCTTCAACCTGTACATAGATATTCTGAATTTCATACCTAAAATACATCCATTTCAAACAACATGGATGGCTTTCCAGGAAAAAGTGCTTGATTGGTTTTATCCTGTGTGAACATGCCTGTCCTCTGTGCATTTGCCCAAGTAGAGATCTTTATGATCAATCCTTTAAACGTACAGATCTCAGAGGTATTAAAAAAGGAAAAAAAAACCTAACCAAAGAAAAAGAAACTAGGAAATAGTAATATTGCCCTGATGATGCAAAAAGAACAATGCATAACTGAAGCAGCTTGGATTTTAAAAGTTATCTTGCATTCTGCAGCAAACAATTTTTAAATAATTGTTGAAAACTTAGTTCCTCCGTTTGTGTTATTGCTCCCCACTTGCATTTTCTCCTTACACATCAACAGTACAGAGAGGTTCACTACCAGGCTGAGCTGACTCCACTATTGTCATCTTGGGCTTCTTTTGTGTTTCCTCCTAAAAAAAACCAAACAGAACAGTCTCCCACCAGTCACAAAGAGAATATAATCATAAAACACCATTAAAGTTGTGAACAATATCAGCCAAGTTTCTGTCAGTCATTGTGAAAGACTAACTTGGGCTAATGTTACAAATAAATTTACTGAAGAGGGTACAATAAATACAAGCCAGTTTAAAAGAGAGGATGAAAATCCCTCTAGAAGTAGCCCCCCCCACCAAAGCTCTCTTTACCCAAAATACTGTGTAAAACAAGCAAAACCATCTGATCATTGGTACGTGGAACAGGCATTTGTGCTGTTTGTAAATACACAGGGATGTACTCACTCTTTCCTGTGCCAGTTTTTTCATTTCTTCCTGTAACTTGTTCAGGATGTGCAGATTTGGCTTGTTCTTTTTGGCATACTGCTGAAGTTCTATCACACTTCTATCAGAGGTTTCCTATTCAAACGAACCATAAGAAACAAATAATCAACTCTCTGGGTGAAAAAAAAATGTACACGAAGCAAAGTTTGATCTGCGATAACCTTATGTGATAACATGTATTTCCACAAGTTAGCTAAATAGGTTATATAATTTTGACCTGGAAATGCAAGACTAACACAGTGATTACTGTCAGTGAAATCACTCATCTTGTGTTCTGGCAATATCAAGATCTGTGGATCCCTTCAGAAATGAAAACTGCTCAAAAGGACACTGCCTTTCCCATGAGAGGGACCAACACTACCACACCAAAACAGACACTTAAAACTTTGTTGTAACTACAAGTAAAAATCCAGAAAAATACAAAAGCAAAACTACAGTCGCAGGGTAGGTTATGATCCAAACAAAAGCATGTTCACCTGTTTAACCAGCTTGCTGTTCTCCCTGCCATACATACGCAAGAGAGAGCCCCAGTTTTTCACATGTGGATGCAGTAGCTGTAGGATTTTCTGTGAAGCCAATTGCTTCCCCACTCTTTTATTCTTGCCTGTAAAAACAATCATGAAAGCGAGTCAGTACTGGAACATCAGTAATGAGATGAACACAAACATTCACTTGTGTTAATCAGAACTGAGATACCAGAGAGGAGCAGAACAAGCACCTAACGAGCTCAACAACAAGCACCCTCCTCCAAAAGGACAGCAAACAAACAGGGAGAGAGGAAGGCCTTACCAGAGGTCACACCAAGTACTGTACTTACACCAGCCTCGCACTGTGTGCTTGCCACAAGTCATGACATATTCACTCTTCTGATTTTTCCCAGGAATCACTTCAAACTTTATGGATGTATCACCCATTCCGTGGTTTCTTAAGCACAAACAAAATCAAGGTCATGTACTAAGTACAAACAACTGAAGTGTTTTAGGTTATTAGACATATTAATAATAAATTTAAAGACATTAATTAAAAAAGAAGGGTTTTTACATCAGCAACTTGAATTGAATGAAAATGCAAACCTATATAGAAGAAAACCAAATACATGTGCCAAACTAAACCCTGATCTCAGAAGAGGTATAAACAGCAAATATGAATTAAAAAAGACTCAGCATGAACCAGTTCAGTCCCCACCATGTCTGTCACAGCCCCAGGGAGCACAGCAAGCTCAGCCAGCCCACACCCCCCCCAGCCACTGACAAACCCTGCAGGTACCAGCAGCCAAGCACAGCACAGAACTGCCCTGCTGCTGCAGCCTCACCTTTTAAGGCACTCATGGAGAATCTGATATGGAGACAAGAGTCCAGCTTTACTGGTGAGCTCATATACCCGTGAGTCCTCAATACTGATATGGTTAAAATACTACAAAGCAATTGGAGAGGGTTACTGTGGTTGGTGCAAGTAAGACCCTAATACTGTCCTCAACCCTCACTTCTCATTTGCAACATGAAACAAATTCTGTGCTTAATACCTTAAGAAGTGCTTTTAAAACTGTAATGGAGGTATTTATCTACATCATTAAAACTGCCACACCTAATCACACATTTGCAGAATGAAATTTAAAGAATTAACTCTGATTTTACAAGATGAACACAAACCCCCAAAATCTTATAAATTTATTATCATTTCTCCTTGAGGACAAGGTTCTTTTATTTAACTGATCATGAAATTTTGTTTACCAAAATGCTGTGGTTTAATTTAAAAAAGAACAGCTATTGGCACATTTTGTATTTCATTTTAAAACAACGAAAAAATTGTCTGAATTTTCTTAATGCCAATTTCAGTAGTGTAGGACAGACAATAGCTTAAAGCAATGGTACAAATGACATTTTGTATATTGTAATTTTTTAAATGAAAACATTCCTTTCAGGTTGATCACTGACTTTTCACACACCAGCAGTAAGGAGTAAAGGAAAAGTATCACTGAACAACAAGCTATTTAATACTCCCAGTACCTGAGAATGTAGCACATATTCTCCTCTTAAAGAAACTTTTCCTTTGATTTTTTCAAATGTCACTGCCTGAAGTCTGAGATTTACAAATAAGCAAAAGTGTCAGAAACCTGAGCACTTTCAATTCTTACTTGGTTCTTACTTTNGAAACTTTTCCTTTGATTTTTTCAAATGTCACTGCCTGAAGTCTGAGATTTACAAATAAGCAAAAGTGTATCAGAAACCTGAGCACTTTTCAATTCTTACTTCACTCAAACCCAGACAGCACCCAGCTCTGAACTGTACACAGCATAACCAGAGGATCCTGGAAGCCAGGACAGCACAGGCAGTCCAGTGTCTGGGAACATTTCAGGTCTTCACTAAGTGACCTGATACATCAATACAGAACTAGTTCCTGCATCAAAGTCAGTTTTCTGATCAGTTCCAAATAAAAGTATTTTCATTGCCACAGATGTTGCTCCAGTTGAAGAATTTCGTATTTCCATTTGACTGAGGAAAAAACTTGATCTATTTTCAATACTATTTTTGACATTGAGGGTGAAATGTCTTTAAAAACAGACTCAGACAATGACAGTCAGGAAGAAATGGCTCAGTACCTCAAGTTCTTGACTGTCTTTGGGCTTCTCCTCAGAGGTCTGTTTAACAAAGTCAGGAATAAGGATTTCCAGTGTAGCTCGAGCTGCAGAAAGTGATTAAATGTCTTAAGTTTATTTTAAACAATGATTGTAAAGAAAAATCTCTCTTCCAGTAATAGGATTATTTTGGTAAGAAATTTATTCACTTGCACTTTTTAAGAGATAAATAGTTCTACTTGTTCAAGTTGATAATTGAAATCTCACAACTAATTAAACTAAGAAGAAACTGTTTTTTGTAGGTGCCTGCAAGTGATGCAGAGCCCTTAGAAGCAGAAGTTAGAGAGCTGTTACAGCTGAACCCTGGTATTGTATCACTAGGGCACTGAGAACCTCAGGATGATACAAAAATCACAACCAAAATTTGCCTAAACTTTAAAAGAAAAATACCTTTTTCTTCATGTAAAAACAATTCTGAGATTCAGAGATCAGTAAAAAGTTCTAACATATCAGATGTGTCAGATGTTCCCATCTAGATCTTAATTATTTACATTTATTACAGACTTCCACAATTAGAACTAAATAATGAAGTACTTGGAAATCCATAATCACACAGTTCACTGCAATTGTTTGATTGTTGGAAAGAAAACCAACACAAACACAAGTTGGAGGGATTCTTCTCTTTTTGTTTCGCAAGAAATGCAAATATTTGCAGTTTGCCAAAACTGATACATAGGTGTTCACACAGCAGGTGACAGCACAGATGTAAAACCTCCAACAAGTCCTTAGTGGTTTGATCATTAGAGATAATGTGCATCCACAGCCTACAGGCCAGTTAACATATCACATTTCTTCAAGATTTTCTGTCCCAGCCCTTTGCTTGTCAGCAAAATCTCTGCAACAGTGTTTATCAATTTTACCAAAGAGGCACTTGTAGTACATCACCTTTGACTGTTAACAAAATTACTCCCATTTACTATAGCAAATATGTGTAACCTTCAAAGCACAAATGAAAACAGATAAACAAATCAGGAGTTGCTACTAAGAAAGAAGAAACATTACCAGCTTTATTCTTGGCAAGTTTTTTGCTGCTGGCAGTTCCTGCCCCATAAGTTACTCCATCAATAATCACTGAGGCTCCAAAAGGTTCACTTGGGTTCTCTGGAAACAGAGGAGGAAACAAAAAGAAATTCTCAGAGTTCTGAAAAGTTAAGATACATCCATCTATACATCTATCAAGATTTTCTTTTCTTCATTTCAAAAGGGATGGAAATTGTTTATTCTTCATAAAGACTGAAAAATTACTTACTCCAGCACATGAAAAACTAAAAAGAGATTTCCATTAACAGACTTACCACATACAGTTCATTTTTCCAAATAAAGAACATAAAGAGATCACTGGTAATCTGCCAGAAATCAAGTATTACTCCTAAAAAGTCTTTGCATCACAGTGTGAATACAAGAGCTACACATTCTCAAACTGAAAATTCAGTTATAATATGTAATGCATCTACAGGAATAACCCAATTCTGAAAGATTTTAAGATGCCTTCAACAATACTCAAAGCAGCAAAATCAAGAAATAATGGGATGTACATTTTTCTACTTCAGGAAAGAAAACCTCATCATTAATTTGATTCCAGTTCTATTTTCCATGCATGCAATGTTTTTGACTATGGATTAAGCATTAAGTGCATTCCCCCACAGTACCCATCTGAAATAAAGTTCTCCCTTAGTTTCTGTTTTCCAAGCTGTAGCATTGTTTTCACAGCCCCTGCACAGCCTAGGCCAGGAACAACCAAACTAATCCTCAAACTAAGTGAGACAGAATAAAATTAAAAAGCTGTTTAAAAACACAAAGTTATATTTATCTGGCACTCCACATAAATCCCACACTAACCACGTATCATCTCAGTAACTCTAAGTTAATAAGTTCGTCCAGTAGAATGATACTTCTGTAAAATTAATCTACTGATTCACAAGAGACTTTCAAGACATTCCCAGAAAAATGTCCACCACTTGATTTTTTTAAGATAGACAAACAGGAGATAAACCCATGTGGGTGTTTAGGAAAACAGACTTACCACATTCAAAGAAATTGTAAACAGGGCGAACCTTCAGGACTCGTTGCATATATTCATGCAGGATGCAAACTTCAGACTTCCCATTGGGATTAATGACAAACTCTGCAAAAAAAGGACAAGGAGAGGGGAAGAAGCCAAGTAGTTCCAGTCTTTAAAAGATAATATCTACTACAAATAAATCAATAAAGAAATAAATTACAAGCTCCAAGGGTTAAGTGCTTGCTCAAATTCAATGCGCTGCTGTTTAATCAGGCAGAGGTAATTAAGACCTCCAAGTCCATTTTCATTGAAAAAGAACTGAGATGCAAGTCTGAGAAATTTCTATCAACAACTGGAAGTGCACTAATTATGAGCTAAGTCAAACATTCCATGTTGAAGGTTTGCAGTCCCATGGCCTCTGGCCTCTACACACAGCATTTTTGGCAGCTGACATCAATTAGAAATCCTCTAATTTGCTCCTAAACACATTAGGAGGGATACACAACAACAGGCACATAGACTTCAAATCTACACACCAGACTCATTCCCTTTTTTTCCCCTCCCCATAAAATCCTGTTTAGCAAGCCACAGATCAGGGCACTGTTCCCCTGCCATGAATGAGCTCTTTTCATTTGAAAGGTCGCTCTGTTTGTTTTTTTTTTCCTGGAACAGTATCATTAGCCAAGAGCACAAACCCTGGCTCAGCAGACAGCAGTATGGGAGAGAAAGTGAGGATTAAATAGATAAAGTGCAAGTCAGTCTTCAGTTTAGATAGTTTCAGTGTGGCTCTAAACCTCTACTCAAAGATAAAAATGTATTAACTAAAAATTTGGCTGCAGCTCCCTGTAACACAGAATGGTCAATATACAACTGAAAAGCTTTAATTCTGCTAAAGAGAAGAAACTCAGAAACATGACAGTGTACAAAATAAAAACAAACCCCCCAGGTTTATGGACATTCAGTTAAATGTTCTATTGTGGCTACACAGCCAATACAGACAAGAGTGAATAGTCCACCTTCTCATCAGACACAACATCCACTCCTCACACCACAGAAAAACTGTACATGCAGTTCTCTCTTCATTTTATCTGTCAAATTGCTTTACATTTGTATTTTTAATAGTTTTTAATGTGGATCAATTTGGCATTTGTAACCAGTCCCTAATTTGGGACCAGTCAGAACTGGTACAGAACTGAGAAGGCAGTAACACTGAGTGACTGGGCAGGTGAGTTTTCAGCACCAACCAACAGTAAGAAGAGCAGAAGGCAGTCACCAGTTACCAGGACAGTAACCTTAAATAAAAATATTTTCATTTAAAAATTATTCTTTTTAACAGGAAATAGATTTTGACAATATTTTTTCTTCACTATGTAATATGATGTATAACTGAACACAATTCTAGATCAAGAATAACGCGGATTTATTACATATTTTTTATTTTCATTCAAGCTCAGAACTGGAATTCAGCTTCAATACAGAGTATGTGAGCCAGGGGCAGCCAGACTAACCTTTCTTTATGGGTGCATCCTGCACAGACAGGGTGATGAGTTTCTGGTTGGCCGGCAGGATGGGCCGCTCCGACTCCGCCTGCTTGCGCTTCATCTCGCGGTTGAACTGCCGCCTCTCCGCCCACGTGCGGAACTTCTTCACAGTAACTTGCTCGAAGTCAAAACGCTTCTCAAGGTACCGCCTGAAATCTTCCAGGTCTGAGAAACACAAGTGAGTTACTCTCTCTACCACTGAGCAAGCATTAAGTTCTCTATTTCCACTATTTAAACATGGTATAATTATATTTGAGGAGCAAAAGGTTAAGATGTAATTAGTTCTGTTCCTATAAAATAACAAGTCTTCCTGTTACTGAGTCAAGTGCAAAAACATTTGGGCAGGCTGGAGAACAATATAAAACAAACCAGCCTTATTTGTTCACTTGAAGATTTTACTAAGCCCTAACCAGCACAACACAACTTGTAATAAAAACACCAGGTATTGTCCTGCTTCAACACCCAGTGACCTTCCCCTTATCTGGAGCAAGGCACACAGTGAGTACAGCAGTTATGCTTCTGGCCTCACTTTCCTGAAGCCAACCCCAGCTGTTGTTATTTATTAAGCAGTGCACCAGTGTACTGTGATGCTCCATGAACTCCACGAGCAGAATTTAACACGTTAAAAAATTGAAATTAAAATTGATTTCTAACACTGGATCTGTTTCTCCAGATCTCTGCATATGAAAGCCTGTGCAGATGGATTGATCACTTGATCTCAGGCAAGATATTGTTCAGCCACCAAGCCTGGAGCAAAGTTGCCCAAATGTCATCACCCCAACTCCAGCCAAGAAGAGACTCCCTTCCCATACATACCTACAGATTCATCTTTACACACTTCAACTTTGGCCTTCACTTGTCCCAAGGCTCCTTGTGCTGCATCTCCCCCAGAGGGGTCTTTGTCATCTAAAGGCCCAGAATCAGCAGCAGTAGAATCTGGTTCTTCTGTTTGGCAGTCCAGTTCTGAGGATTTATCTAAGTGCTTTACAGGTGATACTTCCCCATTTGGGGTTATGTCGTTGTTTTGTTCCCTTTCCTCATTTTCCTTCATTTTTTTGTAATGAAAGCAGGGAATGCTACTAAGGGGAGGATCATGTTTCTGCAAATATAAAAAAAAAATACAGAAGGTATCAATACCTTGAGGTCACCAAAAGCAAAACTCAAACCAAAAAGATTCAATCAAGGTGAAGTTACTTTTATTCAGTCCAGGCTCAAGCTCCTCTTTGGTCAGCAATCTCATCCTACCGAAGAGCTGAGTAGGGCCACTCCTACTGTATCCTGGCACTGTGTGACACTGATACAAACATGTTTGGTGTTTTAGATCCAAGATACATTCTGTTCAATCACATGCAAATACTACATGCTTTCATAAAACCCACTGAGTCTTCTTGGGGAATAAGCCCAAGGCAATTACATCCAATTTCTTCAGATCCCTGGAGCTCATGACTGATATCCTTACTTCTGTAAATGTGGACCACAAGCCACAGCTCAAACTATTTTATACTACAAATAACTGATCCAAATAGATTTCATGGTGGAATAAAACCAACGTTTTGTAGCTATATGCTAGAAAAACAAAGGCAACAAATAAGACCATCTCATTCACTTTAACTGCACAAAACAATACACCTAAGAAAACCTGTATCAAATTTTTAGAAATAGAAGAGTTTACTTTTCAAGGTCCTTAGTTCTAACAGCAGAAAAAATGCTGCCGAAGTCAAAAAATACTCAACTGCTTGCAGGAACACATCTGATTTTTACATCTTAGTGAGTATGTAAGTAATTGCCAGGTCTCACCCTTATGCTTCCTGTTCCCAAGAAATAAGGTCTAGACCAGGTAACAACTCTGGATTCCCTGTGCAGATATACAGGAATGCCCGAGTTATGGAATGTCATGATCCATCCATCTGGCAACGGTTCCGTAGGAGGGCGCCCACGACCTGCAAAGAAAGAATGGCTTTAAACTTGGATAAACTGCTTAAAAGAAGAGAAAAAGAACCCAGGTTTTTATTTATTGCTTTTTCACAAGAATTGCTACCCCACAGTTTGCTTGCTGACATACTTTTGTTCTACAGACACAAGAACTACAGTTATTTAATGAACATGAACTTACTCTTCAGTACAGTTTTAATTTTGGTCATCATTGGCTGCACACTTGTTTCTCCATCAGACTGGTGATCACTTTCACCACCATATTTCTCATTATCTAGTCTCCTTGTTTTGGGTGCTCGAAGACCCTCTTCCAGCAGAGCATCCACATCATTATCAAAGTCATCCTGAAAGAGACTTCATCAGACACTGTCCTTCTGGGTCTACCAACCTCCCTTTTCCCTTGCAAAGAGAAAGTATACATTTTTGATATGCACTTCCATAGAGAGAGAAACTAGAAATTTCCAATGATTCCAGTAAAAAGACTGAAAAATAAGAAAATAAGTTGTTGTGAGAACTGGATTTTTCACGATAAAATGAGCTGCAATTGCATGAGACGACTTTTAAGTGCTGTTTTTACACAGAACTAGAGAAGCTGCCACACAATTCGGTTTATCCAGAACAGTTTATAGAAGTTTTCAGCCAAAGCTCTACCTCTGAAAATTCTGTGGGTTTGACTCATGTACTGCACACTTCTGTAAGAGATTATTTGTTTGTGCATTTTTTCTAGTCACTTGGAAACCTCTTACCCACCAAAACCCCACGGATTTACTTACCTCATATGAGAAATTCAAGGTCTCTTCATCCACTTTATCTCTTTGAACGATTGCTTTAGATGTGAACCCTCCTCCTTCTTCATCTATTTCCATCAAATTGTCGGTAAAATCTTCTAGCTCATCCAAAACTGCATATTCCACTCTCTTTTCCTGATCAATATCATTTTCATCATCCTTTTTGTCATCACTTTCACCCCCTATTCCTATGGCTTTACCATTACTACCACCGAAAGGACAAACATGCAAATCCCCATTAACATTATTGATACCAAACTCTGCATCTGCCTTGTAATCCTGCTCAACCCCAGTGTACAGAACCTTCCTGTCCTTGCTTTTGCAGCTCTCTGTAAAGCTAACACTGATCTTCACATCCTTCAGCAACTTAAGATCTGGGGTGAACTTGCGAACTGACGGTGCGTGACGAGCAGTTCTTGGGCTTTGGTCACTACTGTTGGGGTCTATGATAAGACGACTTTTGTAGCAGGCAGATCCCTTTGTGAGCAGCTGTGTTCTGCAGAGACTGTGCGTGTCCCCAGCAGGGCTATGTGACTGTCCATCACCACCAGAGCCAACGTCCATTACCTCTGCGTCACTGGACGTTTGCAGGGGAGGTGGTGGAGGCTGTTCGTTGGGCGGCAGAGGTGGGGGACAACTCTGATTCTCCACATTCATTTCTCTTGCAGGTTCTTTAGGGAGGGGTGGTACATTTTCATAGTTCTCCATTTTTTAAAATCTACTGTTTTTTTAAAAAGAAACAACACAACCCTTCAATAGATGTTTGTATCTATGTTCCTAACATGCATAAGTCCATCAGGATTGGGTTATCATGTTCTATTCAATATGCAACACTGATGATTCAGTTAAGCTGACTACATTGTTCTTTTCATTAATGTAGACAGCTTTCAGAATCACTGTCTCAATTATTGGAAATCACAATGCATTCAGCTTAAATAGCTGAAGACTAAGACTGCATCTTCACTGGACAAGCAGGTCTCCTTTTCTTCTTTCAACCTACAAGAAGAAACAAACAAACAGAAAAATTTTGTCACAGGAAAAAAATGGAAATAGTATCCCAGGCAGAAAGAAAAAACATCACTACTTCTAATATAAGTTTTAAGTAGAAGAATGACATTTTTACAGTGAAAAAAGCAGAGTACCCAGACAGCATTTTGAATGAGGCTGAAATTCAGTTGGTTTTACTGCTTGAGCCGTTCAGCAGCACAAGAATTTGCCAACACAGTTGCTCTGCATGATCAACTGACTATCTCTGCTTGATGGGCAGGCAGGACATTGAGCACGACAGACTGAAAACTGGGCACTTTGGGGAGGTTCTCCCACAATCTGAAACAACCTGGCACTCAAGCCATACTTACCCACACAGCAGAAAAGATAATTAGCTCACAGTTTAAGACAATCTGCAAAACCAACAGACTTTTAACAACTACGGTCTGTAAGACACATGGCTTTTCAAAGTTCAAATTTTTAGGGGTTTTTGAAATCTCACAGCAAGTTCTAACTGGAAATTTCTTCATTTACTAAAATCTCACGGAAAATTACTCCCCAGACAATCAGACATTAGACATTTGATCTTGTATTTTGTACTATTAGGGAACTATTTGTTATGCCCAAAGAATTCAGGTCCAGACACAGAGTGCTGAGGTTCAAATTAATTTTGGAAGGTATTCAGAAGGCAATGTTTTAAGTAACTTAACTTGGAAAAAATATTTAATTGCTCTAGGAAAATTTATAAGGGGGGGAAGTGTGTGTTTAAGGCTAGATTACTTTTTACAGGAGATGAATTCCTTCTCCCATGTTTATGATGACTTTTTCAATTATACTTTTGTCATCTGGGCAGCACCTGGGGAAAGGAAGGGTAATTTCTTACCTGCTTATTTTGGTTTCTCCAAGTCCCTCCATGCCAACCCCAAATAGGTTTAAATCCTCCTACCAGCTGGAAATGGAGCAGAGTCACTGCCCAGGGCTGGCTCAGCCTGCTCTGTTCAAAGCACTCCCAGGCAGCAGAGAAACTCTACCCAAGTATTGCAGAAAGAGAAGCTTCAAGTCCTTCGTGTTTCTGTGTAACTTTGAAGGCAACAGGGCAGAAACTGCTGGGTTGTCATGAGGGACTTATGGAGAAACCAAATATAATTCTCTCCTGTGTCTCTACACCAGCCCAGGAGGAACAAACCAACAGCAATATCCAAACACCAACTGGGGCAAGGCAGGAAGCTGGGAATCAGAAGTTATAATGGGATCAATTAAGATTCAACAACAGAAGTTACCTACCTGAGAGCTGGAAGAAAACATAACATACAACAGAGCAAACTCTCACTTTAGTGATTTGGCAGTAAAGCAAGTTTTGCTGATGGTTTTTGGATGTGTGTGGGATTATTAAACATACTCAAAATCGTGACACATTCAACATGCTGAGCTTGACATGCATTGTAGAATTACTAAGGAAAAAAATTCCAATTTGTTAAGAGCTCTAAAATAATCCCATCTCCTCTGATGCATCTCCTCTGTTACTTTTTGGATAGAAAAATGGCTCATTTACCAGTAAGACAAACAGTTCCAGACATTTAAACCCGTTCCATCCTACAAGATGAACATACAGTGAACACTTTCTTCTTCCAGCAAGTTCTGAAACATCTAACATTACACAGAATACCTCTAGAAAAACGTCTAATAACCTTCCACATCTCCAGATTAAGAGGAAAAAAAGAGAATGACAAATTAGATTGAAGCTCTTCACAATAATCATTAGTGTCTTAATTCTGAACAAAAGAATCCAAAAAGTCACAGTGTGAGTTCAGTAACTCTTGGAAACTACATGACTAAGTCATCTTTTCCACCTTAAGAATCTTCTGAAGACTCAAAAAGAATAAATAAAACTCATTCACACAGAAATGCAATACTGAAACCAGCACTCCAGAATCTGAAAGAGTAACACCCTCCCACATGTCCCAGGAGCCACCTGGTCCAACTGGAAAGAATAATTTTGATAAGGCAGAAGAGATGGCAGGGGATGCCACTCCTACACCCCTGATACACGTCCTGCCCCAAGGTTAAAGAGTGTTCCAGCACCACCAACGGCGAAATGTAAAAACTTAATCTCTACCTGCCTCAATTTGGTAGGTCACTGATACAAAAGCTCTGGGTTTTTTTTGCAGGAAAGATGTCTTGTGATTCTGTTTCAAGTACTGTTAACAATTCAATTCTTGTTGGCCTTGAAATGATGATACCAAACCACTGCCAAGGATTGTCAACTGCTCAGTACACACACTGTGGCCAGGAAAAACTACCAGCCCAAGATGAAGATAAATGAGCTTTTCCATTTCTAGCCACAAATCTGCCCCATCCCCTGGGTAAGAGAACAGCCTGGCAGCTCTACAGTTACAGAGAGCTACAATACCTTCTGTGAGCTACAAAAAGCCAGGCAGAAACAGAGGGACACAGGTCCAATTCCCAACTACTCTCCTGCCAACTGACATTACAATATGTCCTTTATTACCAGGGACTGGGAAAAAAAAACACACAAGAAAACCAGTAAAGATTTTCCCTGGGCTATCAGGTATTTCAACAGACAGACAAAAGGGATGAAGCCTGAAAGGATGAGTTAGAGAAGCCTGTAGGTTACGAAGAGCCAAATGGACCCCAGACCAAGAAAATGCCACTGGTTCACCCAAAACCAGCCCCATCATGTTGTAACAAGTCAGTTTGCACATTGTCATCCTTGATTAAACCGTCCTGAAAGAACAGATTTTATTCTCCAAGGCTCTGCCAAGTTCCACCAACAGTTTCCATCAGGACTCCTTCCAAAGGCACCACTGAGAGCTGCCCCACAAAGCATTTGGGGTGATCTGCTTTAAGATTCAACACACAGCTCACGTTTCACAGATCACCAATGCACACAACTTTGACATTTTTAACTGCCTTGCCTTATTTCAGCAGATCATTTAAAGAAGTTCCATGTCACAAAGTAAATTAAGCCATGCAGGTACATGGGGGACTTCCAAAAGTCATGGAGAACTGCACAGGCCCCAACAAAAGCAGAGTCTTGGCTTGGTTGTCTCACAGATGTCCTTTGAAGAAAGAAAGGAACAGAACAAACTACTTCTTTGGTTAATAAACTCCACTGCCTATTCCCACAATCAGACAGGGGAGAGGGATGGGAGAGAAGTACCCAGAAAAAAGGGTATCTTTTTTCAAAGCAGGAAAAAAACCAGAATTTTAAAGTTTGTAACCTGCACAGCCTAACTCAAAGAAGAACTTGTACAGCAGGTCAGCAGTGTGGAAGTGAACTTAATAAAGAACATGTTTTCTCCATCAATACCCGTAGCTGCAATAAAGAACAGCACACCAGATTCCCTCCTGAAAAAGTCACTTTTAGAAAGAAACCAGATCCGTGTCAGAAACTGCTCCTTTCATATTCCACGGACCCCAAAAGGAAGAGCAAACTCCCCTGATTTGCTCATCAAACACAAAGTCCTCCTCCTCATCTCAGGCCCCAAAAGGGAACTATGGAGCTCAATTTGAGAGGCCCTGATCAATTTTAAAGATCCATTAACCCTGTCTAAGTAATTTCTTGCCCACAGCCATCTGCCTTCTTTTGGTTATATCTATTTTATCCTCTTGATACATAGAGGTCTAGAAAGAAGTTAATCCTGTTTATTATCACGGCTAAAACCCCCAAAACAAAACCCAGAGAGGCTGAATTTACTTTCTTTAAACCAGAACAGGAAGTGACAAGAGAAAAAAATACTCTGCACATTAATTACTAAATACTAGAACTCATTTCTCTCCCCATTATCAGCTTCACATTCTGAAGGAAACAACCACTTTGTGCAAGTCAGTTATCAAGGAAGTTTAGAAAATGCAGCCAGGGCCCCAAAGCAACATTATCAGTGGCAAACACAGACAAGGCTCAACAACTTCTCCAGTTCATAACAATTCATCCCATCCCAGAATGAACAGAGCACATCACTTCGGAAAGGCACCCACAGAAACGGCAAAACTTTGCTGCTGCTTTTACAGCTTGACCAGTTTTCTGGCAAGGCTCAGACCAACTCTGAGACCCCCAACTCACAACCCAAAGGAGCGAAGGAACCGAACGGGTTCCCTCAGTCCCGGGGTGTGAGGGAGCGCCCGAGGTGGGACAAACACCGCAGGCAAACCCCGAGACTAAAGAAGTAGAACAGAATAGAAACAGCAGAGTTTCCAGCCCAAAAAAGGTGAAAAAAAGTTGGGAGAATTAACCCTTCAGAGACTGACGGAGATAATTTCCTATTAACAGAGGGGACAGCCGAAGAAGGGGCCGGAGCGTTGCGGACACACCGCCTCCTCTCCAACGCGCCACAGCAAGTCCCTCAGCGGCCGCACACGCGTCGGTGCCTTTTCTCCTTAACTCTGCACGGGAGGAGACACACGCTGCTCTCCCGCCCCAAGGGATGTGTCCGGGGAAAGGCCCGCGGTCCGTCCCTGCCCGGACACACGGACACGGACAGCGGGACACGGGGCAGGAGCCGCCACCCCGGGACCCCCCTCAGCCCCGCGGGGCTGCGAGGGCACGGACACGGCACTGCCTGGTCCCCACCGTCCCGACCGCAATCCCCGGCGGGGTGAGCGGGGACGGGGCTGGGGGCGGGATGGGAGGAAACAAAACAAAACAACAACCCCCACCCCCCGCCAGAAACCCCCCCAACAAAACAAGACACAACTGCAGTTCTGAGGGCAGGAGGCTCCGGCCGGGGGGAAGGGCCGCACGGCAACACCCGCGGGGCAGGGCAGCGCCTTTCTCCCCGCACGGGCGGGATGTGGGTGCCCGGGGAGAGGCTCCGCTGGGCTCCGCGCCCGGGGCCGCGCCGGGCGGGCGGCGGGAGCGCGGCG
>VYZS01051597.1:13336-26142 GCA_013400695.1 Neodrepanis coruscans | reverse complement strand
GACGGTCTGTTTACATCCTCTCAGCTGTCGCGCCCCACCCCCACCCCCCCGTCCAGTCCTGTCCCGTCCCGTCTCTCGCTTTGGCACAAACGGCGGCGGCACCCGCGGAGCCCCGGCCGGGCAGCGCCGCCCTCCGCCCTCTGCAGCCGGAGCGCCCTCCCGCCTGCAATTCCTTCCCCAGGTTGGGTCTCGACGCTGACGCCCCGCGCAGGGTGCGGGGTCCGCTGCGGAACGGGGTGAGTGTCCCCAGGGGGCAGCAAGGCTGCGCCCCGGCCGCGCTGTGCGGCGCGGGACGGTGGGTTGCGGGGAGGGGGGGCCCGGCCGGCCCCTGCCCTGCCCCCGCTGGGCTCCCCCCCGCCGCTCCGGCCCCTTTTGTCCGCGGGGGAGCTCGAGGCGGGGGGGGGTTGTTTTCACACAGCCGAGACAGGGTGAGGGACGGGGCGGGAGCTGTGCGCGTACGCCCTCGGCAGCCCGTTCCCCTCCTCCTCCTCCTTTGCCCGACCCCCGCCAACCCCTGCGCCCTCTCGCCGCCTGCGTAATAAATAATCCGTGGCCCAAAAAGGGATGGGAGGAGGTTGGTGTCGGTGTCGTGGGCCCGGGGCAGCTGTGAGGGGACGGGGACAGGAGAGAAGGTTCTAGCCTTGAGATCCAGGCGGAGGGGCGGGTGGAGGCAAGGTAAGGACAGCGCTCGTCCCCCACTGCGGCTCAGCCTCTTCCCCCATGACGGCTGTGGGCTTCGCTTTTTCGCCTTGGCGGAAATGCAGTGACAACAGGAGCTTGCGGGTTTGGGGTTTTGATTTGTTTTGGGTTGTTTGCCTGGGGTTTTCTTTTCACTGCCGAGCCTTTTTAACCTCAGAGTCTTGTGGGGTCTTCGCCTTGCAGGCCGAGACGTCTTTGAGAGGTGCGTGAGACGTTTTGTCTCCCGTGGGCTAAGGAAGGTTATTTCTTTCTTCGGGAGAGGAGGTGGTGCCGCAGTAGCGGAGGAGGGAAAATACTTTGTTTACATAAACAAAGTGTGTGAAACGCGCCATAACTTCGCTTTTTGCCCGCAGTCCGGGGTGGTTCGGTCAGTGAGCATTCCTGGCGGAAGCCGCCGAGGGAGAAAGAGAGAGAGAGGGGCTGCCTGTGCTCCGCCCCACTCTTTGCCATAAACCCACATTTCGCCTCTGTTTACATTATGGTCTCTGTTTTGGCTGGGAGCGGCGTAAGGGGAGGAGCAGGAACTGGCTCCGGGGCAGGCACCTCCTCCGCTCTGTTTTCTTTGTTGTTATCTGTCCGGGGAGGCGTCCTGGGGTCACGTCTGCCTGTAGCTGAGCGGCGGTCTGCGGTTCGTGGGATTCCTCCGGGACCCCAGAGCTCGGGGCGCCTCCTGCAGTGCGTGTGCGGGTCCCGTCTGCCCCCCTCCCACTGCCTTGGCACTTGGCAGCGGCTCGCAGTGAAGTTGGAAGAAGGGGGAGGGGAGGGAGGGCAGAGGGGGAAGGAATCTTGGCATTTATCTGATACTCGGACAGCAGCCTGGGCCTGCTTTGTATAGCTCTGTCGTTAAAAAAAAAACCCAACAAAAAAAACCAAACAAAAAACCCAAGAAACACCTATAGTGGAAGGGTGAGGAGGTCGTTCAAAAACGTCTTCAGGTCCTGCGTGACAGAAGAGACGGAAGTACTGAGCTGCTGCAGTGTGTGGAGAATTCTTGTGTCCTTGCAGTGCTTGCCAGTGCCCACGTAGTTACTGTTACCCTAGTGGGTATTTTTTCACTCCTGTCAAGTAAAAGTCAAGGACAGCTGAACTGCAGACTTTAGCAAAGAAGTAGGATTTTTTTTTTTTAATAATGAGCAACAAACTTTGATGCACGCATAAGGAAGAGACACAGGTAAGGCCAGTCAGCAATTCAGTGAAGTAATGAAGATACTGATTCCTCCTGACCATGTTACCTCTGTGTTACAGAGAAGACCTTTTAAGGTGCAAGAGGCAAAACGTCTAATTCTTGAAGTCAAAAAATTTAAAGCATGTATTATAAGAATGGCTTTGTAACCTTAATCCATTATCCTTGCAAATTAATCATAATGTGTGATACATTTTTATCCCCCAACAGGACCAGTATCTTACTCTGGGCAGACTGTCTCTGGAAGGAATCAGGCTTGCATAAATGGAGCTGTCTTCTGCAGAACTCCTGCCTGATTTGTTGGGAAACTTTGAAAAATATTTTGGATGTGTACATGGAAAACTGTATGAAAGATCTGTTGGTATTTTAACTGACTTCGGGTGAATAAATATAATGATAGGAATGTAAGAAGCATGTGAGTGAGGTCAGAGAGCCACAATGAGGGCTTTGGAGATGGACACTTAGCCAGATGTTCTTTGCAACAGTCAGTGTCCCTCAGAAATGCTAGAAAGAACAATTGGATGTTGTTGGGAGTTCTGCAGTGAGGAGAATGTCATGTAATTGCAGAAGCAGAAAGAGAAAAAAGTATACAATACTTAACAGTCCTGGATGGCCAAATCTTATCACTGTCTTTGTGCAGGATTAGGTTCCTTTCCCAGAATTCTTGTGAAAATCTTTGTCTCACTAATTGGCCTTCTCTTTGGATTTTCTTCATCTAACTAGCCTACGTCATGACTTGCTTTAGATGTTTGGCCAGCCAGTTTCAGTTTTGCAGTGTTAAAAATGCAAGACTTCTTAAATTTATATTGTCATAATGCTGGCAGATGGGTGATTTTGCTGGTTAGTCTTCTGTTTGCCTGTCAGTGACTGTCTCAAGCTGCTGCAGCAACTCTTTCTGAAGAGGTTTCTGCCTAATAGGAGACTAAGAATAGGACCTGGCTACCAGACATGTACTGTAGTTTTCCATGTCTGTGCTGGACCATACCAGAGCAGTCACTTGGCTGTGTTTCTGTAAAATTGAAGAGGTTTTGAGATGGTAAGTGCATATTCTGAAGCTAAAGGTAGGCTTAGGTGTGGTACTAGTGCAGGTGGAAGTCTTAAAAGAGCATGTTGCCTGTGAATTTTTTTTTTTAGGCAAACTTAAAAGACATTAGCACAGAGGTAAAATTTGAAATTGCTACACCAAGACACAGGTAGTAATACAGGTTTTTTTTTCCCCAAAACTAGAAAAGATAATTTTTTGATGCAGTGTTCCAGAAAGGTTTGTCAGGAGCCTTAAGAGTTTCCCAGAACAAATACATTCAAAGCAATTCTGAAATGGACATTATGGAAATGCTCACACCAGTCTTGGGTGCACGGTGAGAAACATTTGAGAATAGTGACTGTTTCTTGATGAGAGCCTTTACATGTACCTGTTTTTCTCATTTCATGCTTTGTTCCCATTTTCAGCAGGAATGTCACAGAGAAGTGCTATCCTATCCTGCTGTACTGAAAGTGATGTTCTGTAGCTGGTGATTAATTAGCTCTTTGTGTAAGAAAAGTGCCTTGAAGTCTACAGCATTTGACACTCTTGAAAGCAAACATTATTTAATATTATCTCATTTATTTTACCTACTTAGAGTATAAATTCCTCAAAGCAAAAGTGGGTAAAATATACGTGCAATAATGTTTTGCAAGTGAATAAACTGGTATGTGACTGGCCTAAGGCACTCCAGGAATCTTCCAGTAGGGTCAGAAGTTGATCTGTATGCTTCCTCTTTTCCGACCAACCAGTGTGGATTTTTTTGGATGGAGAATTCTTTTAATATATCTGCTTTGCAGGAGTGTGATCATACTGTTCACGTCATCATTTATGGAGTTCTAGGGACAAAAGTGTTGTAGTTTGTATGAAACGTTAGCGGTATAATTATCTGAAAGCATCAGGAAATAGGTGCTGTTCTCCAGTTCCTTTGAGACTTGTGTGCACTGGATAGTAATGAGAGCCTTCAGGCCTGCTTCATACAAGCTCTTAAAGCAGTTGCTGCTGCTGTGTTATTTAAGAAATTTGGACTAGACTTCTGGTCCTTGAAGAAAGGCTAGAATTTGTACCATCTTAGGATGCTGGAGATAATTTTGTGCAGAACTGAAAGATAGCTGGCTGACATTCGGAACAGTGGTGTTGGTTCTCTGTCCTTTTTGTCCTGGTACATCATGCCAACTTGGTGTTTCAGGGTTAGTGTTGCAAAGTTGACAGTGATGTCAGCTAATCTCAGAGATCTTAGAATCCTGATGGAATGTGTAATGTGTAGGATTCTTCCTAAATCTACTTCAGATCAGAAGCTTATTGGAAATCTTGAAAGTAGGAAGTAAAAGTAAACTGAAAGGAAAGATGTCTTTAAAAGTGGCAGTTAGTCCAAAGAAGCTTATTTCTGGGGAAAAAAAGGATTGGAATCTGGACTTGGAGGACACTGTAGGGTCTTTTTCACTTGTACATTGTGACCGCAATGGTATGCAACTTACTTCTCAGTGAATTTTACCAGCCCTTTAAATTAAAGCACAGAAATATAAATCGCCCTTTATCATGAGGAGAAAACACTGGCTTAAGATACATCGCGGAGCACTTAAAGATAAAATCTCAAATTCCACAGCCCTAAAATAGTCATGACATCAGGAGTTTCTGTGGTAACACACAGGATACAGATTCTGGTATATTCTGTTGTGACAAAGTTCTAGAGTGGGGAGATGACCATGGAGCAGGAGTAAACTTCTCTTCTGTTTAGAGGAACTGTGTTGTGGCAGAAAACTGCTTGGAGCCTGCTTAGAAAATACATTTAATGAAGGCTAATTCTGGAGTTCTGGTTTTGTTTTGTATAATGTTTAGTGAAGAAAGGATGTAAAGATAGTGTTTGTTACAGGTGCAGAATATTGAGTTCTATATGAGTTGCACGTAATTGGAGATTTAAGATTCTGCATGTGTTAAGATGACAAAATAGGTGAGGTTTGGAGTGTCAGTACATTTCACTTGATTTTCTGAAAGTAGTGTTTGCTCAGTGTACAGTTGGAAAAGAAATGCTGAATTTGGATTTGCAGTGTTTCCAGGGTGTAAAAGACAAGTGGAATTAATAGTTAAAAACTTGTTTGAGGAAGCAGTTCAGAATTTGCCAACAGAACTTTAAAGGTAGGTTTAAAAGCTAATAGGCTTAGAGCGAGTGGTTTGATAGCAGTAGGGGACATTTTGAATCCCAAATGAAAGACATTTATATGGAGGTTCTGTAGGGCATCTGAGTTGTCAGCATGGAGCTGTTAGGCGTGAGGTAGGACTTACTGATGGCCTGCATTCTTTGAACTTAAAAAAAAAAAAAACACGTTAGCCAGGATAAATCTTAAGTAGAGGCTGCTGAGCAGTTGGGCAAGGGAGAGTCTTTGTCTTGGTTGCTGACATGCATGGCTTTCTGGAGATGGTGTATATTTATAGACAAAAATGTACAAAGAACACATGGAAGGAACCAGCCAGTTCTCTTGCAGTGTAAAGCCTGAACAGGCCACTGATGCTTTTTATCTGGTTGGTTTTTCAGTCCCAGCCAGTGCCTTCTTTCAAAGCAGTCTTAAATCACACAACAAGAGCAGCTCTTCTTGTTTATTTGCCGAGAAGCAAAGAGGAAGTGGGCAGAAGTGTTTTCTGTTTTGTTACTTAGTGCTGATTGTGGCCATGTCACAGGCCAAGCAGCCTATAGTACCTAATATAAGCACTATATGAGTCTGTGTTTGAGCACCTGAGTCACGTAGCAACTATCAGAAGTTTGCTGTTACTATTACACAAACTTTCCTTTGCATGATACAACTTCCTAAGGCTGTCGGTAGTCATAATTATTTCTTCTTTTTTTTAACAATTGGCTTGTTGAAGTCTTAAGTGAGAGGTGTGTATTTCTAATGGAAAATTAAGCAATCTTGAACATTATTTTCAGGGAGAATAGTGACAACTTTGTGATACTGGATAATATTCACTGGGAGGCATCTGTCGTTGGGAATACTTTTTTTCCACCTGATGTGTACAAATTTTTTTGTAGATGTAGCAATAGAGGTTAGAGTCAAATCAGAGTTGTTCTACTATAGTGGTTTAAGATGCGGTATAAAGCAGTATGCAGTAATACAGTAGACAAAATAAATTTACTCCTAAGTGCAACTTTAAAAGGTATGTATACTGGTATTATCCTTCAAGCAAATCAAATAGAATTTGTTTGAGTTGTCTCCAGGAGTGAAAGGGAACTAAATTTCAAAGGGAATGTCTTGGTGATAGTATGTCTTAATTATTTTTTCGTATTTAAAAAGAAAAAAGCTGCTTCTCCAAAAAGGGATTCCTGCATCAATGCATGGTTTCCATAAGTGAAGTGATCATAGTTGAAATTGTTTACAGTAATAGTCAGCTAGTGAATCTTAGCCAGCAACTGATATGCCTGTGGCATCCTTGTCCCAAATTAAATGCTTGATTCCTATAAATGATTGTTTTAATATTGAAAGAGGAATTAAAAACATGTGGTTGGGAGAAAATGGGAAGTGGTTACTAATTGAGAATTGGTTATTTCTATAGCAGTTTTTTTTTAGCAGGTATTCAGGAATTGCCATGTGGTTTTCTTGACAAATGTATGACAGAAAAAGTCAAGTAATGCTTGTCAACCCAGTCAGGAGATGACTATGCTGTGTAATGATCTGTATATCAAAGTTAAAAAAAGAGATGTAAGAGCCCCTATCTTGATAATCATACTTTCAGCAATTGTTTTTGCTTGATAAGTGTGGCTGAAATGTATGCAAGTTAGCATTGCTGGAAGAACAAACTCCAGAAAAAGGAGGTGGTTAATTTTGGCAAACTGTTTATATATTTCTGCAGTACTAATAACTTCAGATAATCAGGAATGCTGTATTTCTTCTGGGACATCAGTTTACCATTATAGGATTTGATTTTCATTTGAAAATCGTTGCGTGAGACTCAAAGTTCTTGTTTATTCTTGTAGTTTGGGTTGGACTTTGTTAGATGGGGTTTTGCTGGCTCTTCTTCTCCTGGGGCCTGTGACCCTGCTGCCTATTGCAAAACTGTCCCCTTTGCCCTTTTGAGAATGAACTGTGGTTTTCTTTCCATTCAGTGTAGTTCAATTTGTTAAGCTTTGCTGTGTTCTTCCTTCAAGAAACTCTAAATTTGGTGTTACTGCAGTCAGAAGGTCAGTGAAAGTGGAAGGACACAGAAAAGTTAAGTTGCTGAGTTCCTTTGACTTCTGCTGAGCTGACAGTTGCAATATTATAAAATCTTACAGGCCTTAGTCTTTACTTATTTGCTTCAGTTAATTATGCATTCATTATGACTAAGACTCCGTGCTGCCAAGTTTCCTGAGATTATGTGATGTTTTCTGAAGTAATTCAGTTGTCAGAACAAGTCAGTGTACAGTTTGACTTCTCCATTCTGGCATGCTCTGGGTAAGCTGGAGGTGTCTGTGATATAACTACATCAGGTTATGTGATTGTAGCAGCCTCTTGTGTTATGTCTGTAAACTACACTTTTGTCAGGTGAAAACCATGTGCTTTTGTATGACTGCAAAAAACCTGATGGGGTAAGATTGTGGGGATAACAATTAACTTAAGCTGTGTAAGTGCACTGCTGCTATATAAACACTGATAAAAGGTTCTCAACTTCAATTTTTTGCTGAAATATTTCTATGAATGTCTTGACGTCATCACTGAAGCTTTCAGAAATGCTCCAAATGCCCTGCAGACCACATCTACTGTTGTTTGTACTGTAAGTAAATCGTAACTTTGGAAACAGATTTAGAGTAGTACTTGATTCATACCTGGAGAAAAAGAAAAACAATAATTCAGAAACATTTTCAACTTAAGAATGTGCTTACATATTTTGCTTTTGGCTTTTAAAGAAGGCCTGTAAGGAGTTTTGTTTAAGTATTTCTAGTTTTCAGTTGAGGTGTACATGGCCCCAGGTCCAGTGAGTAGTGATGCTAAACACGTATTTTCAGTAGCACACAAACACACATACTCAGTATGTACATACAGAAACATGTAGCTGACTGCCACACAAGCACAGAAGGCAGCACTTGTGCAAGCACAAACAGCACCAATGGCCTTATCCTCTTGTCCTTTCCTTGGATGGCCAAGCTGAATGCAAACATGTGTGTATCCGTTACAGATTTTTCCAGTTACTGGGTTTAGGCTCTTGTTCTAACCTGGAACTGGTCTTTCAGTGTTTATTTTGTGTTGCCTTTTGCATGTGTGCACATGCTCAGCCACCAATCCTAAACTCCAGAGATTCTCCAGCAGCTCATCTGGACCCCTCCTTGTTCCTGTAGCAGCCAGTTCCTTCAGTTACCTCACTTGGGCAGTCTGTCCTCTCCCAGGTTCCAGGGCCACTCTGCCAGTTTGCTGGCTAGTCCAGCTTGGTACTCTCTGTGATCCCACCCTGACCTGCAGAGTTTAGCACAGGCTTTCCTGGCACCACAGACCCCTGTGACCTGTAGATGCACATGGGCACTGAGGAGAGGCCCAAGGAAAAGAGCTACAAAAAGTAAGAGTTGCCCAGACAGGCAGAACACAGCTGGACATACTGACATACATATACTGACCTGCAGCCTGCTCACACGTGACCTATTCCTTCTGTTACCATAGCTCTGGCTTTCCCATTCTTGCTTCTTCTCTAGACACTGTGATCCCTGTTTCCCACCTTTGGGTCCTGCCCTAAGCATTGCCTCACAGGACTTCTGCAACCCCCAAGTCCCTTTCCCCTGTACCCAATGGTAACTCTTTTAGAATTACCCTGTAAGAGTCACTCCTTTCAGTCTGAGAAGTGCCTTGGAGAGGCCCAGTGGTGGTGGGAGTGTGGGGAGANAGTCATGATAATGCATTACTTTGTTTTGGTAAGAACGATGAAGAGATAGTTGATCTCCATTTTATATAAAGTAAGTTTTGGACATCTTAAGAAGTAGATTTATACACAAAGTCAAGTCATTTTAGGTTGTTTATGGAGAATGAGATAGATATGATCCTTGAAGTGTAAAGCTTTTGGAGATATGCAGGATTTGGGAATTGTTATCGAGTAGATAACCATTGTTTTCTTTGACAAGGTCAAAATAGCTCTTAGTGTGCATGCGGTAGTAAATAAGTTACATTTGAAAAAAACGTGTGAATCCAGTGTGATGCTTCTGGGATATTACATCAGTGAAAGAATTTTGTGTGATGGTTCTGAGGAAGAGAAGCAGGAAACAGGAGTAGGCTATACTTATTCTTCCCTCTTGAGATTTACAGGCCTAAGTAATAAAGTAACTTCTGAAAATATATTTTTGTATTGCACTGGACTGTTTTAAGAACCAAGCAAAAAGGATTAGGACTTATTTTGCCTTAAATTGGGTGGATAATAAAGAAAAGTTGAGATTCTCATGCTGTAAAAGTAAATATTGTGATAATACAATATTTAGAATTGTTTGTGCTGTGATTATTTCATGCTATTTTAATGCTTTTAGATATATTTCTAAAGATTGGAAACCCAAAAGTTTTGGTATACATGGAGCTTGGTAAAGTTGATTGATATTTCTGTTTTTAATTGGGCCTGTGTTTTGTTTGGTTTTTTTTGTAGGGACTGAAGTAAATGCATAGCTCTAAGATGAGGTTTCAGGTGTCAGGAATGTGACTCTCTTCTATTTTTACACTTGACCTCATTTCTGTTTTGCTAAAGGCAACAGGCATATGTTGCTGCTGGAAGTGAGTTATTTAAATAACTTGAAATGTTTATGTGCAAGAAGTTTTTCAACTTTAGTAGTGTCTGAATTAGTGAGTATTTTGTCACGGGCCACACTTTGCCTACTCGAGTTATATGAAGCATGACTTGATTTGTTTTAGAGCTATAATTTTTATGGTAGAAAGTTAGGAAAATATGTTACAGTTTTTGTACAAAATCTGCTTTATATTTTATTATAAAAGAGGATTCTGCCTTCCCTTGCCCCAAGTTGTTACTGGTTACTCTCTGAAAAGTGATACCAGAAGTAATTTTTGTCATTTTGCTGTAGTTTATTACAATGTGGTCACTACAAACTAAATTATTCAGCATTTTCTTTCATGAAGAGAAATGGGTTTTGTTTTAAAGTTGAGTATTTGGCTTGTTTATTGTAAATATCAAAGTGTCTTAGTTGGCAAGTGATCACAATAGTATTAAAAATTGCAGAAATGTTTATTTCACTTTCATGCCTTTTGCCTTTTCAGACTNGAGAGCTGGTGGATCTTCTGTGATGGCCCCAGTCAGAGTATTCATGTGGGTTTCCCTCACCCATAAATGTACCTCTCCTCTCCTTTGTGTGCAGAACAGTTTTCTATTGCATAACCCAACAGGGTTCATTTTGATATGTGCAGGCAAATAATCTGTTCAGTCATTTGGAAATTTAAGGTGGAAGTTACTGGCTGGTCACAGAGGTGTAAATGAAAGTGATCTTGTTACAGAAGCAATACTTTGAAACATTACATAGTAATGGGAGAGTGATAAAATGTGTGCATAAAGCTTTATAGAAAAGGCTTTGATAACAGTATTAACGCTGTAACCTTTTACATTGTAAAATGAANTCCCTCTTGAGATTTACAGGCCTAAGTAATAAAGTAACTTCTGAAAATATATTTTTGTATTGCACTGGACTGTTTTAAGAACCAAGCAAAAAGGATTAGGACTTATTTTGCCTTAAATTGGGTGGATAATAAAGAAAAGTTGAGATTCTCATGCTGTAAAAGTAAATATTGTGATAATACAATATTTAGAATTGTTTGTGCTGTGATTATTTCATGCTATTTTAATGCTTTTAGATATATTTCTAAAGATTGGAAACCCAAAAGTTTTGGCATACATGGAGCTTGGTAAAGTTGATTGATATTTCTGTTTTTAATTGGGCCTGTGTTTTGTTTGGTTTTTTTTGTAGGGACTGAAGTAAATGCATAGCTCTAAGATGAGGTTTCAGGTGTCAGGAATGTGACTCTCTTCTATTTTTACACTTGACCTCATTTCTGTTTTGCTAAAGGCAACAGGCATATGTTGCTGCTGGAAGTGAGTTATTTAAATAACTTGAAATGTTTATGTGCAAGAAGTTTTTCAACTTTAGTAGTGTCTGAATTAGTGAGTATTTTGTCACGGGCCACACTTTGCCTACTCGAGTTATATGAAGCATGACTTGATTTGTTTTAGAGCTATAATTTTTATGGTAGAAAGTTAGGAAAATATGTTACAGTTTTTGTACAAAATCTGCTTTATATTTTATTATAAAAGAGGATTCTGCCTTCCCTTGCCCCAAGTTGTTACTGGTTACTCTCTGAAAAGTGATACCAGAAGTAATTTTTGTCATTTTGCTGTAGTTTATTACAATGTGGTCACTACAAACTAAATTATTCAGCATTTTCTTTCATGAAGAGAAATGGGTTTTGTTTTAAAGTTGAGTATTTGGCTTGTTTATTGTAAATATCAAAGTGTCTTAGTTGGCAAGTGATCACAATAGTATTAAAAATTGCAGAAATGTTTATTTCACTTTCATGCCTTTTGCCTTTTCAGACTAAACACAAATATACCAGCACTAGTTATTCTAACACATCATTCTGCAGCATTTCTGATTCTTAACATTTGGTTGTTACAGCTTATATGAACCTGCTTGAAATGAATGCTTTCCACTAAATACCCTTCTACAAAGCTGTATTCTGGCAATGAGTTTTGCAGGCTGGTCACTCAGTAGCTCACTAATTCCTGTGAAATATGTGCATGGACAGCAGTTTCTCATCTGAAAAACAGGTGCGTGATACAGACTCAGTGAATGTCAGACATCTGTATGTGTTAATCATCAAAGATTCATATCTATCGTGTGAAGTCCTGGTATTTTATTCTTGCCAGTGAGCAAACTGCTATTACCCGGTACCTCCTGTTTCTCTGGGTCTGTTAGACCCTCTTGAGAAGCTTCTCATTTTTCCCCTTTCTCCCAGCCAGTCCATGATAAAGCAGTATTCTTTGGCTACTTTATTCTGGACAGACTAAAAATAGTTGTAGCCTGGGAATAGGCAGAGCTGCAGGCACACCTCTAAGGAGCTGAGACCTTTACAAAGCGTGCTGTAAGAGGACTGCCAGGTTCTGTCATGTACACTGGTGTCAGAGGAAGGGTAGACCTTCTACGTGTTAGACACTGGGTTAAACTGATGTCCTTTGCATATGAGATCTTTTATTGGAGCTTTGACAAGTCAGTAAGTCATCTTAGAGTTCCCACAGAGGGAGAGCATTTTATGCAGTATCTCAAAAACAAGCAAAAAGAAATGTTTTGGGCTGGAGTAGAGAAGCAATATTAATTGCTTTGAAATCTGCAATTTATGGGATACTATAGGGTACACAGAATATCAGGGCAGAGGCAGTGTTTGTTCAGTCATAAAGGTATAGGTACAACCTGTTGAGATGTAATCACCAGTTTGCCTGTAGCTCAACTCTAATGGCAAACAACAGATTGGTAATTACTGTTTTGCTGACAATTTACCACTGCATACTGTGAAAAAAACATGCTGTGCTGTTCTGATCAGGTACTGTTACCTAATCTCTGCAGTTCGGCATCTCAGACCACATCACACACTGCCGTAGACTTCAGCTCTTGTTGTTGTCAGTCAGGTATTCTGACTTTCGTTAGAAGTTATCACTGCTTTCTGAAATTATTGAAATAATTTAGATTTTTTTTTTTAATCTAGTAGACTATATCACTGAACTGCCACATAGTGAATTGTTGATCTTTGGTGGGGGTTTTTTTTGATGTTACTAGCCAGCAGCACTTGCTGCTTTGAAAACGTGACTTTTGGAGCACTTAAGAGGCTATTTTCTTATCAGCACTTCTAGTCATCTGCTTCAGATTATGAGGAGGAGCTGGCTTTGGGGCTGAGCAGCAACTGGTTATCA
>VYZS01051592.1:13742-23872 GCA_013400695.1 Neodrepanis coruscans | reverse complement strand
GTCCTCTCACTGGTCACCAGAGAAAAGAAACCAGTGCATGCCCCTCCTCTTCCTCTCATGAGGAAGTTGTAACTGCAATGAGATCTCCCTCAGTCTTCTCTTTTCCAAGCTGAACAAACTAACTGACCTCAGGCGCTCCTCATACAGCTTACGCTCAAGGCCCTTCACAGTCTTCATTGCTCTGCTTTGGATGCTCTCTAATAGCTTACTACAGTCTTTGTCACTACTTTGCATTTAGAAGTATGGTTGTATTCTGCACCCATAAACAAAAGTAAAACGTATTACATACTGCCATCTAAAGAAATTGCAGTCACAGATAAATCATGTAAACCAAAGTTCACACAAATCAGTCTGGATAAACCAGAGTTCTGAGCTGAAAACTCAATAGAAATCTTATATCCTGTTACTAGGGTGGCAATACCACCAGAGTTGCATCTCTGTTCAGCAATTTGGAGCTGTTTGGCAGCTTTTCTTAGAAGTCATAAGAGAAAACTAAGTTTGTAAAACTTAGTTTGAAATATTCTAACGTGTTCCCACAAGGTCCATTGTTTCTCTGTGGCTTTTTACTCTGGGTATTTTCTAAGTATTTTCATAGGCATCAGTGGTAAGGATTAAGAGTTATGACATTGTAAGTGGTTAGTAAATGTAAGATCCAGGCTTCTACATAGCTGAGATGTTCTCAGGCGGTTTCACAACCTCAATTCTCAACCTGAAGTGCACCCTGCCAACTGTGATTCAGGTTCAAAACCAGCCATATATGTGAGACCAATGGCTCCATTTAATCTGTGCTTAATTTTGACAACATTTCAGTAATATTGAGTGGGATTTAACTGCTGGATTTGGTTTTTAAAAGCTTGGTTTTCCCCTCTTCTGGGGGGGGGGATGGGGAGGGGGTTTGGGGTTTTTTGGGGGGTTTTACAGGCTTTTTGGAGGGAGGAGGGAAGGGGGTGTTCTAAACCTTCTCTTGTATTTCATAAAAACAAGACAGGTAAGCTCCGGACTTCAGCAGAGCAGCAGAGCCGGTGTGGGTGCTCCGCTCCATCCCCAGGATGTGTGGCAGGAGGAGCCCTGTGACCCCTTTCCCATGCCAGTTTGCCATCCGGCAGCGGTGGCAGCCCAGGGCCATCTTCTTGCTGGGGGGTGCTGCTGCCAGCGTTTGCCCGGCGGCAGCGCTGTGCGGTGGGCACGGTGCTACTCCAGGTGCCGGTGGCAGCAGAAAACCCCCGCTGAATGCCGGCAGGTTTTTGGCTTGGCTGTTCCCAGTGCTGCGCTCATGCGCAGTAGGTTTCCCGTGCATGTGAAACGCAGTGCCAAACAGAGCGCCGGCAGCCCTCGCAGCGGAGGGAACCACCCCGCCGCGAGTGGCTGCCACTGTCATGCAGAGTGAGGGCAGGCTGGTGCCGGTGCTCGGGGCCCCCAGGGTGCCCCGTGGTGCCCGCAGGTGGCCCCGTTCTCCCTCAGGCCCTGGCCATGAGGCATTCTGGTGAGAAGCACCGTCACATTGCCTTGTGGCAAGATCTCGCAGCGGGGAGGTTCCCGGGTGCCCTTTAGCCAATCCAGAGGCGACTTGTGCCTGGGAGGGACTCCGAGATTGCACGGGATTAGACTCCCTATAAAGCAGTGATCTGGGAGGCAATCTTCCGCTTTTGGGGCTCGTTGGTTGTGGGAGCTGCATCTCCACTCATCTCTGCTCAGCATTTTCCCTCAACATGAGTGACAGTGCAGCTTCAGCAGCGGTGGAGGCAGTGCAGGGGAAGAGGACCACATCACCCACCAGCTGTGGTATTTTCTGCCCCCTGGGGTCCCCCTGGGTTTCTTTCATTTTCCTGTTTTCCAGGAAACTTCGGTGAGGACCCAGCACCATTCTATCCTTCCTCACACCAGCAGCCCAGCAGCCAGCCCCGGAGGAGCTCAGCTTGTCTGTCTTTGCATTTTCTTTGTCGGGTATTCTTTATGTGTAAAGTGAAACTTGTTGATTTTTTCTTGATTTTCTGTTGTGTTCTCTCGTCACTATTAATGCCCCTAGTGTCCAAACCAGGACACAACTGCTTCACATTCCATTTCCGTTTTCATCATGTGTGAAATGGAAAAATTGCTGACAAATATGTAGTTTTTGATGAAGACAGCACAGAATTATTCATGTATTTCTGAGACTGCAAAAATTTTTGACAAAAAAACCCCACTTTAATATTAAGATCTCAATGTATTGAAAAGGTAGAAAATCAACTTCTCAGTGAGAGTAGGACTTCCAGTAGCACAAAAAGAACAAAAGGACTACTTTGCCGTCTGTGTGAACAGGTCAAAAAAGTTGGTGGAAAGCCTGGCATAACACCTCTGTGTTCACCGTCTCCTGAGATAATTATGAATTATTAGAAAAGAGAGAGAGGAAAATACTAAATCAAGTATTTAAGGATAGAAATACTACGTGGGCTGTTTACTTTCATATAGCATTTAAGGGATATTCGTGTGAGAAAGAAAGTAAGTAAAAACAGAAGTAGAGCTAGAAATACAAGTATCCTTTTAAATGTAAATTGATTGCTGCTGTTAATAAATGAAGAAAATGCTCCTGCCATGAAAAACATACTTTTTTTATTCCTGTTACATGGAGATGCAGTATGATCACTGCATTCCCAAAACTTTTAAAAGGAATTTTTGACTAGCAGTTACAACATAAATTCTCAAGGTAGTGATCTAGATAGCTTGTAATTTACTGTTGTCCTTGGGCACTGATATTAATCACTGAGTGTTGGTTTGAGAGAGAAAGATATAGGATTTTACTTTGAATATGATCTGATTTCAGGTGTGAAATGGAAACCTGCTTTCTGTATGTGCATAGATAAAATTCTTCACATGCTCTGCAAAAAGTTAGTCATGAAATACTGTGAGCAACCAATTTTAAAGCCCTAATGGTGTCTTCATAAATCATTCTTAATGGTGGGTTTATTCTGAGAGATAATTCTTTAGATAGACATATCTGTCCATAGAGACCTATTTCACATTCTGTGGGGTACATATTCCTCTCCTAATGAGACTGAGTGCTGTAATCCAATAGAACATCAACTTTCAATGGAACATCACCTTTCAACTCCATTTGGGCATATTAATCTTATGCCAAGGTAATTCAATTTTTTTTTTTTTCATGTGTCACAAGACCTCCTTCAGTTAAAATTATTGGGTATAATGTTGGCTGTGTGTCACATTTTTCTGTACTTTGCAAGAGAGAAAAAAAAATGCATACTTCTTTATTTTCAGCTTTTGAATTTAGATTGAGGTATTTTGTCTCTGTCTTTAACTTATTTCTGTACAAGCTGCAGAACTTTGATCAGAGGTACTTGGAAACAAAGAGGTTTTGTGCTACTAAAATGAAAGTTCTGTTCTTCTCCTTAGGCAGAGTTTTGGGCATTCAAAAGATGAGACTGTGTTTTGGCACATTTCTCTACTTTGTCCATGATACAGAGTATATATTACATGAATATCAGTAGACATAAAAAAATTGTCTTAATTAAAATCTGCGTGCGTACCGAAAGCTTATCCAAACTCTTGTTTAGAAATGTCAGTGTAAATGGAATAAGACATTTTCTAAAAGTTTATAAGACTTCATTGTCTCACCTTTAAATCATTATATGGACAACTGAGAGAAAACCAGACACTTCTGTTTTGAAGCTGTAATCCTCTGGCTCAATAGAGGCAAAACCATAAGGTGGAAGCTGGTGGGATCCAGCTGTTTGGCACTTTGCGACCTGCAGATGCCAGTAAGATTTATAATTACACAAAACTTTTGCATTTCATAGGTCCAAATATCTGATAGATTGTGGCAGTCATATTTGTCCTCTGCCAAAGCTTCTCTTAATATAGTTAGAGAGAAATGTTCAAAATTCACTTGGATTTCAGTGATATCTCCATAGGGTTTTTTCGCTGGGGCAGTGTGCTGTATCTACTTTCCTTTGGCGTGACTGGCATGGAGATGGGCACCTTAGACATTTGGTGATGTCACCACTGCCCTTCAGAGAATGCATAGTAAAATCTGTTCATTGAAAGATGAGCAAGGAATTCTGTAGGGATGCTATATTTTAGCCTCTGAGATAGACTAGCAGAACAAGAATGGGTTTATTGCAACACTTGGAAAGGCATAGAGATGTCAGCCCCTGATCAGGTGCAGCAAATATAGGCCAGGGATTACCTTTCTGTAAGGCAACTGGCAAACAGGAAGAGCAGAGAGTGAAAGGCATGAGGCAAGCAAAACTGCAACATGGGCTGGGCAAGTGTGCTCAGGCAGCACCTACCAGGAAGGGAGGGGCAGGATCCACATGATCCAAAATGGGATGATATCCGATTGGCAGAATATTTTTTGTATGTTTTTGAAAAAATCTGCATCCATATGTAACCTCCAAGACTTGCTACACAATGCTGTCTCTATGATTTACTCAGGACTAGCCTTGATCCAGACATAGGCTTATGCATTTCAGAGCTATCTGGGACATGGTTCTCTGGCTGTTCTGGCTTCTTGATAATTTTGCTGACTTTTTAGAGCAGCCAGTTTAGCACCATCACAGAGATCAAACATTGTGCACTGTCTCAAGGCTTTTGTCATTGTGGATTGTTCACTGTATAAGGAAAATTCATTCTGCATTCCAGGAACCTACTACATTTGTGTCAGTGAATGAATATTGCCCCTTAAACATAATGGCTGAGTGCAATGCAAACATGACTCCTGCCATTCTTGGTTTATGATTCCTCATATTTCACTTTCAGCAGACTGGGCTGCTTTTTTTGCTTTTCTAAAATTCTGTATGCATTGTGTAAGACCTGAAGTACATTCCTTAGCTGGATTAAAGAGTCCTCTGCCTTTTCTGCCTCCTTCCTTCTTAGCATTGGTAAGTACCTAAAGTACAGATCTGGCAGTTAGCGTCCCTGGAACAGGTTAAAGTTGATTTGATTTTGTATGTTGTGTGCCCTGTCAAGGTAATACACATATATGTAAGAATATTTTCTCCCTCCTCACTTGGTGATCCAGGTCTAACTAGCAGCTATTCGTTAGTCCAGATTTGTGCTACACAACAGAACTTGAAAAAGGAGTGAGGAAGATAATGGGAAAAATCTGAATTGTTCTCCGAAAGTCA
Source organism: Neodrepanis coruscans (assembly GCA_013400695.1). Classification (NCBI taxonomy): domain Eukaryota; kingdom Metazoa; phylum Chordata; class Aves; order Passeriformes; family Philepittidae; genus Neodrepanis; species Neodrepanis coruscans. Next base: position 18,752 of record VYZS01051592.1, on the reverse strand, counting down.
CAGTCTACTGACTATTGAGGGAGCTGAGTCTCTAATTTAGGTGTTTTAGTTAAGTACCGTTATTATATGGGAAGGATTCAAGTGCCTGAGTCCACTGGAACTAAAATATTTGTATGTATGTGACCACAAGGGAAGTAAAAAGTAGACTGTGTATGTGTTGTCTTTTATGCCAGATGTGATCTGACATTCCATAAATTTCACATAACCTTAGGGATTAAAAAATGGGGGAAATTGCTGAAGTAACATATAAGGAGACATCTCTTATTGTGCGGACTGTCTGTCCATTTTTGAATCTGCAGCATCCAGAAAGTCTTGCAGGCTTACAAGTCTTACAGACCAAGGAAAAAGTTCTTTTCTATCATCAAAGAATATATGCAGCATGAGATTTATGAAAACAAACAGTAAAAATAAAATCATAAAAATTATCAATTCATCACTCAAATGATGAGCCAGAGCAAAGTGATTTTTAACATCACCGTCAATGACTTCTCCAAGTTGTATCCAAAGTAAATTTATGGTAGAATTAAAATAGTAAAGGTAGCTGAAATCTCTTATTTCTACTTACACAACATTTATAGCAGCTGTTAAAATAAGATTTTTACTGTGCAAAGGAGAGTCTTTCAGCAGAGCAAAATTAATTTTGTGTATGACCTTTAAAAGTCATAAGTTTCAGATGACCTCCTCACATAAATGTAGTAGCCCTTTTCAAGTAGTAATGAACTGTCTACTCTGATACTTTCAGGTAAAGCATTAGTTAGAGTTATAAGTGTGAAGAAAATAAGCTGCTAGCCTTATCTGATTGGCTTCATCTTTGAAACACCATCAGACCTGCACAACAAACTAACTCAATACTGCCCCAAAGTCAAGTTGTCAAGGAACTGGAAGCAGAATGCCTCGCAGTTTTCATTTAAGCAAAATGTGTGGCAAAACCAAACTTGTAAGTATGTCAAAGTGATAAACTCTTTTTATACTTGGCACTGTCTAGTGATGCCTTAAGGAGTGCCTAAGAGATTTGGGAATTCATTATAGCTGGGTGGCTGAGTAACTTAGAATATTAAGGGTAGAAAATGGCCTGTCCTTCACATGTTTGCATTCTTCTGTATAGATAAAGAGGTAGTTAAATCAAAACATAACAGGGGTGGGGATAGGCAATAAGGGGCCATTCTGTTGGATGTTTTAGGGGCATAGTAATAAGATGGGATTTAGTTGGCTAGGTATAATGGGTGGGCACTAGAGGTTATAAAATTGGAGAGATTGTTATGAATTTTCTCTTTGGACCATCGGACATCTCCAGTAAAGCTGTTCTCTCCCTGCACTGCGTGCTTGTCTCGCTTCTTATCTCGGCCCTGACGGCAACACTAGTAAATAGATTTTAAATTTAAAAGTGCTGTACTACAGCTTGTTACTTTCTGTCAATATTAATATTAGAGAACAGTAAACTAATCCAGTATTTACTTACCAAATAAAGTACAGCATCAATTCAATTAATGAAAACATCAGTTTTTATATTCCTCTTAAAAATGCTGAAGAAGGCCTTTTGATATGTATCACTTGGAAGAAAATACCATTAATACTCTATGCTTTGCTTTAAAGAAAAAAAAATCTGTTCACTGGAATAGAGAAATCAATTCTGCAAATGCAGAGTATTAAAATGAAAAGAGTCAGTCAATGAAAGTACTGTGAGGGAGAAAATTAATTTTTTAAAAATAAGACGGTTGGGATCAAGGGCTTAAATTATTTACTGTGTTTCTGAGGGTTTAGAAAGATAAAAGTTTGCTATTTTACAGGTTGTGTGTATTTGAGGATAAACTGAAGATGAATTGTTTCCATTCACTATAATTATTTTGGGGAGCACTGAGAACATTCTATAGAATAGCACACAAGATTGCAAAAAATGTTATAAACTGCAAAAAATTGCAAAAAAATGTTTTTAAACTGTGTTTAATGAAGTTGGGGTGCCTAGAAGAGCTGCTTCATTTCCTGTATAAGCAGAATTCCTTAAATGATCAATGGTTAGCCTGTATCTGGGTCAGGAGCCTCTGTGAAAAAAAGCACAACAGAACATGGATAGAGAAAGTACTGAAAAGTTGGTTTGCACAGTTATTCTTCGTATTTGCTGAATATTTATCTTTCCAACAAGAAGACTATTCTGTGATTCTGTGAAAAGATTACTGTAAAGTCAATGTTTGCAGAAAACACAATCAGCAAAACCTTCTAGATTGTAAATCCAGTCCCTTGCTACAGTTAGTAACCACAGATTATAATCTTCTTCATAAATGTCACACTTTTGGATCTGAAGTTTATTTGCTCTCAGACTTCACTGTCTTGTCCTTTTTCTTGTTCTGTCTCCCTCCTATAATGCTGTTTAATCTTTTCTCTTATTTCCACCCTAAATTTATACACTGTTAATTCATAGCCATATATTCTGGAGCCTTGTTCTTTATTTTAAATAGCTATTCTCTGTTCCTGATATATGTTTCTAGATGTATTAATAGAGAGCAATCAGGTCTTCTGGAATTAGTACTTTAAAAATAGGTATCACACTAATTGCCTCCTTATTTAATGCAAATCTTACAGGCTGGAGGTCCCTCTACTAAGTGATATTTTCTGTCTTCGTTCACAGGGGCTCTCTGTTTTCCTGATTTTATATCCTGTAGGAGCAGATGCTCAAGGGGTTAGAGACAGAAAATAGGGAGGTAGGAGTGTTTTGAGCTTCTCTGCTGGCAAGGTGTGTAGGTTGTCCTTGTCTGGATGCCAAGTGCCCACCAAGCTGCTCTATTGCTTCCCTTCCCAGCCAGACAGGGGAGAGAGAATAAGATGGAAAACGATTCGCAGGTTGAGGTAAGGCAGTTTATTGAAGGAAAAGCAAAAGTTTGCACATGCACAGGCAAAGAGAGAAATAAAAAGTTTATTCTCTTACTTCCCATGAATGTCCCCCCTTCCTCCTCCTTCCCTTAGCTTTTATATCTGAGCTGATATCACGTGGTATGGAATATCCCTTTGGTTAGTTTGGGTTAGTTAGACTGGTTGTGCCCCCTCCCAGGATCTTGCCTTCAATTTGGGGAGGGGGAGGAATGTTGAGAGACAGTGCTGATGCTCTGCCAGCACTGCTCAGCGATAGCCGACACACTGGTGTGTTATCAACACCTCTAGCTACCAATGCAAAGCACAGCAGTGTGAGAGCTGCAGTGGGGAAATGAACTCCATCTCAGTCAGACCCAACACACCAGGGTTATGCAGTTTCCTACTTACGACACCTACAATCCTATGGTTTTAATTGCAAGAGCTTCAGGAAAATGCATGCTTTTCTTTGTCTTTATGTTTTACTGGTATTTGAGAAAATCCTTTGTATATGCAAGAGTTGAGCTCATCTCACTCTCAATACTTGCATTAAAATGAATTCATCTCATAAAAGGGAAGCAAGAATATCATCTTTCTCTGCTATGATTAGCTTCCAAAAGACATTAAAATATGGAATTGGACAAAGAACACCAAACTGAATTCCTGGCTCTTCATTAGCATTCCAGTGATTAAATTTCGTTGATTTATAAAGCACCCTTTCTTAGTACTTTTTAAGGGCCATGATATACTTTTTCCTGCTTCAAAAAAGCAGGGGGCAGCTGTATTAGCAAGTGTAAATATCAGATGTTCCCCACAGTTGATACTTTGACACCAGAGCTATAAATGGATAACTGCAATCCAGGGGCACACTCTTTTGCTAGCAAAGAGAGAACTATATATCGGACTTCAGGGAACATAAGGGCAGAATAAGCTCTGGGCCAGAAAGCCTACCACCTTGCATTTTACAGATGCAATTAAAGGTATCTCATTATGTCTGGGAAGAATTTAGAAGGGGCTTAGATGGGGAATATCCCCTGTTCCCTATGTCTTCCCTGTGAAGTAAATAGGTCATAATCGTAACAGTGTTCTTCATTCCTTACCTGCATTAAAAAAAGTCATAATTAGTGAATGGAGTTCAAAATAGATTGAGGGCATTGTGGATGAAATGCAGAAACATTCAAGAGGAAGTTGGAAATCACTTTGTCCTGGAGTTTTTGGCTTAGATTCTCTCCTAGTTCATCAGAAGGAGGTATGAATAATTTCAGCCCTCAGAAAAGAAGGAAGAAAATCACAGAAACACTGCAAAGATCACAGAAACACTTACAAAGATCCTTGCCGAACAGCATATAGGAACTTAGAAAATAATGACTAATATCAAAAAAGAGGAGCTTAAATTAACAAGACTGCGTGTGGTTTTATGGTACACAGAACCGCACAATATTAAATAATGGTAACTGAATTGGGCACAGTTATTTCTTCTCTTTGTGAAATTGCTGTCACCTGCATTTGAGAGGATTCGTGTCCATATTCTTTGTCAAATCTCTGTTTACTGCCTATTTTATGTATTCCTTCTAAACCAAAGGTCAGTTGGGCATCATCATTTTAATGTTTCAAAGGATGGCGAAAATGAAGAAAACTCTGAACTATCTAGTAAAATGGAAGACAGGTGTATGATAGTTCACAAAAGTCAGTGAAGAATATGAAAATAAGAAGCCTGAATTAATGCTTAACATTACTGAACTGATGACTCCTAGGCACCAAAGGATCAATTGGCTTTATTCTCACAGAAGAATCCTCTATTCAAGTTTGGATTTTTTTTTTTTTTTTTTTTTTCATGAGAGGCATTTTTGGTTTACTGCCAACACTAGGAAAATTGCACAAACAGACAAATTGCACTGGATGGTATCTGTAGCCTGTGAGGGGAGGGGCTGCTTGCAATATACTTTTTTATAACATAAAAAAGATGCAATTTGCACTTGCTGATACTAAACTCCTTTATCACAGATAATCAAATATTGACAAGCAAGTCATAGAGTGTGCTCTCATGTGATATACAGAATTTATATAGACTTCCTCAGATTGTATCTAACTGGGAACTTAAATTGATAGTGTGATTTGATCCACCCCTACACTCTGATTGTGAACACCTTGGGCTTTCTTTTCATCTTT
>VYZS01051592.1:2604-13727 GCA_013400695.1 Neodrepanis coruscans | reverse complement strand
ACCTTGGGCTTTCTTTTCATCTTTTTAGTTCCATTGGTTCACTGTGTGTATTCTCTACGTGAGATTTAGAAATGCTGGCTTTTGAGAAAAATGTAGCAAATATTGTTGTCACAAATTTTCTCTTCCAGCTATACTTAGGGTTTTCAGTGAAGAAGCTGTCACCTTAGGAATGATGATAAGAAAAGAGTCTTCTAAATTACATACATTTTATCATGTTTTTTCTGTTTGCTTCCTGCACTGATTCTGTAAAGGAGACAGTTAGATGTTAAATGTATTTATGCTTATCTTTGTAGTTCCTTATCATTTGTAGTTTTGATTTATGGTGTTGTCTTGATATAATTCAGGAAGAGATAGCTGCTCTAAAGAGTTTTGGGTGGTTAATAGACTGTGAACAAAGGCATGTCATGTTCAAAATGTTTCCTTTGTGATGATTTGAACATCCATTTAGGTTTTACAAATTATGACCTGGAGTTTCAATCACATGGACTGGTGAAAAAAAATAGTATCGAGTATGTAGCTTGGCCAGAAAACTGTGGCATGAAAGGTGTCAAGAAAGATCAATTCAAGGCTTACTCAAGGCTTATGCAAAGAAAGAAGCAGAAGAAAAAACCCCACCTTTTATTTTTTTCTTTTAAATTTGCCAGTATTTCTTGGAAGCAACATAAAGAGAATTAAATTTGTTTCCTTTTGTTTGCTTTGTGTTGATTTGTTCTCTTTAAGGTCTTAATTCCCATGGACACTTTGAGTAGCTTAAGCTTTCTAGGATCTCATGTAATAAATTTATTACTCTCTAGTAATAATAAGTTAAAACCTTTTGCTGTTCAAAGAAAGATGGAGTTATCCATGAGTTTTATGATTTTGTGCTGATGTGTTCCGTGTGATTGTAGCCTCTTCAGCTGTGCACTTTTTTTGACTATATTGCCATTTTTAGTTAGGGTAGGGGATCTTCTAACTGTTCCTGAAATAGTGACAGTCTTACTCAGTGAAGGTGTTATCTGTTACATGTTCCAGTTCTTTTGGTTTAAGGCCTCGTTCTTTCAGCACATCAGAGTAACTTCTGAGAAACTCTTTTCTCATTAATGGACTGAACTGAGCGACTTTTGAGGCTTTATGGTCATTCTGTTTTGCTATTTAGCTTTCCTTGTCATCTTCTTTACAGGGCCTGTCTGACACTACTTAGAAGACCCAACAAGTGAGGGATGAGAGTGATGATGATGAAATGCATTAAAAACTCTGTATTAGCTGGTCACAATCTGGAGGATGGAGACTGGTGACTGTTCTAAACAGGGAAATTCATAGGTACCTATGTTTCATGACTTTAATGTTTGAGGACTTTTTTAGGATGGGAATACTCAGATTAACAGGTGAAAGAGTGCTTGACTTCAAAAGGAAATTGGGTTGGTGTTCCCATAGAACCAGATTGCAAGGCTGGTTGTTGATTTTAGTTGGTTGGTTGGTGTTGTTGGTTGGTTATGTAAATGGTTTTTAGAGACTGCATCAGCATATGACACACAGAAAGATTGTATACAGCCTTTTCTACTGAGAGTAGGTGGGAGGTAGGGTAGGTGGACTGTCAGAGAAAGGAGAGGGGGAAAAGTATGTGTGTTGTGATAGCTACATTTTAAAGGTGTGAAGTTACATTTTAAAGCGGTATGTACTGTAAAGTTATATTTCCTTACCTTCTTTTTCACTTACACACTCACCATTTACTTTTGCTTATCTTCAACCACATCCAGTCAGAAGAGAGTCATTGGTTCACTTACATTCATAGGCTTCATAGGTTTTGCCATTCGATCAAACCAGGCGTCTCAGGAGTTTTTCTTCCTTGTTCTGCTTTTCCATTTCCCTAAGACTTAGACTTCCATCTACTTTCCCAGGCACACTTTTCAGGGAATACTGGCACATCAGAATCCACATTAAGTAGCAAACCCAAAGTAATCTCTGACAACTCACAATTCCCCATTGAGAGATGGCAAGGAATTTGGATCTCATGTTTCAATCTCATATTTTGTTTCCATTTCTATACTTGATAGGGGTATAGTTGTCTGATAAATATGAAACATGTATCTTTGAACCAGTGCCTTAGACTGGATTTACACTGAAGGTGTGGATCCTGTTTGTACTGAATGATGGCAAAAGGAATCAGTGCCCAAGTGTTTATCCACAGATGGCCTCACTACTGTCCTGGAAATACTGTCATAATCAATTTTAAGATGGGTGGTTACATTTGTATCAGATGGAAATCAGTATCTGAGGGATGGAACAGGACACAATTGATGTGAGTACTTCTGTGCTGGGACTTAGGGTCATCTATCCTTCAGGTAGATCTCTAATAATCCAGCTGCATATCATATGTGAATGAACACAAAGTTTAGAGCTCCCTGCCTGGAAGCTGACTGTTCTTGGTTGACATTAATGCTTGTGTGGGCTTCTGGAGAAGTTTGAAAGAGAACTAAAAAGCCAGAGGGTAGGCAGAACTGTTCTTATGAGGAAATTCTGTCTCTGTTATGCTGTGATTAAGCTGCTCCATTTGAGAGAAAAGAATTTATACAGGAAATAGATAAAAGAACAGTTACTTACCAGAAAGAATGATGCACTGCTCCGCACAGTTCACTAGCTGTTTAAAGAACTTTTTATTTTAAACTGTAATTTTGCCCCTCAGCTACTAGCACCGGGTTACCTCACAAGATCTATCTGCCTTTGTACGAGTCAATTTCCATTCAAGCATAATGGAAGCATAAGTGTAATTACAGTGGTAGACACTTGCATATAAAGGTGCTGGAACTTTTATATTATTAGTAGTAGTAGTAGTAGTAGTATTTATTATTATTATTATTATTACTCTAACAAGCTATTTGGAAGTTCCAAGCACTCTTAATAAATCATCACTAGTAATAAATAGCATTTGATGAGGATCAGAAACTCAAGCCACAACAAGGGTCTTGTAGGGTAAGAAAGTGAAAGTGAAAACAGTCTTTTTTCCTACCATGCGGAGGGGGGCCGGGGCCCACGTGGTTTTTCAGTGGCCCCTTTTTCCCCCGGCGGCACGCAGGGCAGCAGCGGCGGCTCCAACAGCAAGGAGCGGCACCACGCGGGTTCCCGGCACAAGCGGCATGGGTCCTGACGCTCAAGGGAGTCACCGCTGGCAGTGCAGGAAGCGGTGGCGCCACTCAGGGCCGTGATCGAGCCGCTGGTGGAGTGAGATGGCATCGGCTCGGACTTGGACACCTTCTCAGACGATGTGGAGCTCAGGCTGGACCGCAGGGACAGCGAGGACCGGCGGGAGCGCGGTGAGAGGGCTGCAAGTGGGTCAGCGTGGCGGGCACGGCGCTGTGCTCCACCAGGAACCGCTGCCGGAGGCACGGCCCCAGCCCCGGTGCCAAGCCCCGGCGCGGCCCTGCGCGGCCCTGGCCTCGCCCTGGGAGGAATGCCGCTGACGGGAGGAGTGGGGGCCACCGGGGCGGAGGGGCTCGAGCCTGCGACCCCCCGGGTGCAGCTTGGCAGAGTCCGGTGCCGAGGCTGCGCCAGCAGCGTGTGCCAGCGGCACACGCCGGCCGCAGAGCGGCGGCACTGGCAGCAGCGACAGCCTGGCAGCGATGGCTGGCCTGGGAGCACGTGGCGCTGGCGGCGGCCGCCATTAGCGGAAGTGCCTTCCTGGCACATGTAGCATTTCTGGATGGCCACGACGTTTCGCAAGAGCGACTGCACACACAGGGCGGGCCCCCCGGGGTGCTGACCAATCACGGAAAAGGCTGGCCCCTGGGGCCCATCTGCACATGCACAGATCGGGACTCCCTATATAAAGGGGGAGAGTGAGCGCCATCGCTCTCTTTCGGCTTCGGAGGTCCTAGGGGCAACACCGCTCTTCGCCGCTGTGTCGGGACTGGCGTCCACGTGGAGGACGGGTCAGAGATTCTGCCGCGGCGGCCTGGTGTGGTAATTCCTGGGAGGGAGAGCTGTTTCTTTCTTTGTTTTTTTTTTCTTTTTTTTCTCGTGATCGTGTCTTTTCGTGATTATCTTTTTTTTCGGAGGGGTGAATTTTCTCTTTCTCAGAATCGCATTCTTTCTCGTGAATTCCTGGGAGGTGGATTTCTTCCTCGGGGGGTTGGGGTTTTTTTTCCCTTTGTGGTTTTTTTCTTTCCCAGGGGGCGGGTGGTCTGGTGATTGTCTGCAGCTATTGCCCGGGTTCAAAGACCACATCTCTTCCATCAGCACTAAATCCCTCCCAGGGGCCTAGAGGGAAGGGGAGGGGGGAGGGCTCGCGGTTTCTAACTGTCTTGAGTGTCTTTCTTCAGAAAAAGCCGAGCGGAGGCTCGCGCTGCTGAGGGGGTCCTCAGATCGGCCGCGGGCTTCCTCTAATTACCCTGGCGTCTCTCCGGGAGCCTCAGAAAGAGACCAGCACTACCCTGGAGTGTCCTCATCCCAACACGGGCACTGGGAAGCTTAATTAGTCTGTTTTGTTGCACTTTATTTGTCGGGTTTTGTGTGTGTCTGAAATAAACTGTGATATTTGTGTGTTTTCTTCATTTTGGGGTGTGTCTGTGGCTTCTCTCGGACATCTCTTGTCAAAAATCGCTAAATTTGTGGTAAAACCACGACAAAGGGCTTGGTAGCTTCTACTCTGGAATCAAAGGAAAAATGTAGAGAATGTATACTTCTCATAGTTTGTTTTTTCTAGCAGTTTACCAAGGACATGCTCTATGTTAAAGAATAGTCTAATAAAACAATTTCAAACTCTAAGATAGGGCCACAGGTTGTGAGGGCTTTGAAGTTCATGACTTGCAATAGCTGGTGTCTGATCTTTCAAGGATGGGGAGGAGTCTTGAACCAGAAAATTGCTTGAATTTAGTATGATTACTTACTGGTATTACTGATGTGGGGAGAGGCGTCACAACTGCATGGAGATGTAGCTGGATAACGTCAATTAAGTTTTGTTTGGATCAAAGTTCTGGGAAGATAAAGGTAGGAGTACAAGAGAACTCCTGTACCTGGAAAGATGAAAACAGAGGGGAGAAATGGATTTAACTGATTTGGTCATAAAAGACATGAGACCACATTTCTAAGCAGCTCTGTAAATTACAATGGCAACTTGGATGTCTATGATGAGTGGTATGAATCATATATCAGGAATGATTCACTGTCCCAGTTTGGGGCTATGAGTCCTAATTAGTATTACTATTTCATTAGTCTCTTATTCCTATAAGTTAATGTTTCCACTGAAGTCCATCTGACAACTTTTATTCTATTTCACCATAGGGTAATCCATCAAACCCTTGATTTAACTGAATTTTTGGTAATTTTATATTTCTTTTTATTTGTCTTTTTAACATAGCACTATTAAAATTGTAGGTAATTACTTGCTGGCCATAAGCATGGAGACCAAGGTAATTTTAACATAAGTTCAGTGCGTCCAGAATCACATGTTTAGTGAATAAAAAAATTTACTTTCAAACAAAGTCTTTCAACACTGAAAATATTCTAATGTCAAAGACTTGTATTTCTCCCTTTCATTAATATTCATTAAGAACTGATAGAAACATGTATTATATTCCACTGGGATATGGCTTCTACTTTCCTGCTCCTACTGAAGATTATTCTAATATATTCTGAAAAGTCTTTCATAACCTTTATTCTCTTTAGTTGTGTGCAAAGCTTTTACATTGCTTTTTCCACAGAAGTCATTGCCTCGTTCTGAATGTATTTCTGTTGTTTTCTGTTATATTGCAGATCTCCTTTGTAGTTTGTTGAGACTGAGTGAATCTTCTGTTCATCTTGAATGAAACCTGGTACAGAAAATTGGACACATTCACCAGAGTAATTGCATCTATTTGCAGTTCAACTTCCAGTGGCTTTGTTGCAGTGAAAGAATTGAGATGTGGTGACAATGTTAGGCTTTTTGATGCAAAGCTGGCTGAGACTCAATTATGATGCATTCAATTAATTTCTATGGCAAAGAGAAGACCTGCAGTAATGATGTTTGTTTTCCCAGCTACTATCATCTAGGCTCACTGTCTTCTACTTCCATCATCTGTATTAAGATTTTGCTTGCAATTACAGTGAAATTATACTTGCTTTGAGTAGTTGTAAATTATTCTGTTGTGTTGGAATATTATTATATTCTAACAAATATATTGCAATTCCATCTTCACAACTATCAATAATACACTTGGTAAATGTGGTGCTTAAGATCATTTATAGTTTGGTAAGTGTTTTAATTAGAAGGTAGTACCTAGATTACCTAGGTAATTACAGGGTAAATTTCTGATTTTCTAAGATTGTTTTATTTAATTGATCTTTGAAAATGTTACTTCCGATATTTCTTGACTGATCTGAATTCCTCAAATGAGTCTATGAAAAACAGATCAATATATAAATCATACTCATACTTTATACTGATAGAGTGCAATGTATTTCTGTGAAGATTTTTTTTAAAAAAGTATTTTTGGTATAAATTTACACCATGAGAAATAGATATGCTTTTGAAGCTACTCTACTTGCAGATCATATTTTTTAGGTGGAAAATTAGTTATTGAAAAACTAAAATCTTCAAATATAAAACATACATGACAAAATCTTGATTAGAGATCTCATTTTTCAGCAATATTTGCTGAAGTCAATGACAGAGATTACATAAGTTTTCAAGCAGATGGATAGCCTCAAATTTCATGAGGAAAAAAACCCTGTAATTTCTGACTTAGAGCTTCAGCCTAGGCTTTGACTGGTATCTTTTGAATGATTGCTTTGAGAAGTCATATGAAGATCTCAGTAGCAGTGGTACTCTAAAATTCTATGCCATCAGAAGGAGAAAAATATCTACCCATTCACAGCAAGTTATTTATTGTGGCAATTAAGAGAAATTTACATTAAACAGTTTGAAAATCAATGACATTAATATGGTATAGGCCTTTTTAGTATTGATTAATGTTCAATGACAAATGACTCTGTAATTCACCAACTGTTCGGAACTAGAGATAAGAACATAAAAAGCAATTGCAAGTCCTCACTACCAAACTTTAGTCTCCTTCTGGCCCTATCAGTCTTGCACTGTGAGCTATGTGATGACACAAATTTGCCAGGGGATAATGAGAGCTCTAAGCTTGTTGACTGCTGCACTTTTGTGGTAGATGAGAAATGTGGTCTTATTTTTCCTCAAACTGAAGAGAAGGCTCCTCTGTGTTTTAAAAGTAAAAGCATGAAACAGCTGTATTACACAAGAGAGGTCCAAAGGCATCCAAGTGCAGGGACAGGTCCAGGCTGTGAATCCCTAACACAGAATTAAGTCCAGTCTAAGGGAGAGGGCAATTTCAGACATGCCTCTAATTTTTTTTAAGTTTCCAGGTATTAGGAGGATTGATGAGACTTGACTGATTTTTCACTTGCCAAAGTGAAAAATTGGACCAAGTGGGATTTAAGGATTAAATTCCCAGTCAGATGCTTAAAACCTAGGTACGACAGCGCAGAAATTCCTTGTGAATTGGGGCCTAAGACTTTTCTCGCATAATTCACAGAATTCCTTATTCTTCCTTATTCTGCTTATTCTTAAATGTTTTTGTAAAAAATAAGACAATTCAGTGCATACTCAATTTTGTGATTTGAGAATGTTGATTGTCATTCTAAAATATTTTATCCATCTATATAATTCTGTAATATTCCTTAGCATTATTTTGTTGACAAAAAAAAATACAGAATACAAAACATGCCATGCATAATAAGATTTAGCAGTGATTAGGATAGGCCTGATGGCTGAGGTTTAAAAGGGACACAAGTCTTTCTTTCTCTGCCAAACTAGGGCTTTCTAGCTCAGTATGAGGCCTGTTATTGACATATGGTGGAGATATGAGAGGTAAGTGAAAAGATTCCAGTGGACAATCATGAAACATGCCTATTTTATATATGAGATTTTGGGTTATGTTTTTGGTACACATTTCTGTTTAAAAAGGCAAGTGTGCTAAATAGGAGGTAAAAGGCTGATAAGTTATACAATTTACTATTGCAAATGAAATACTGGGCATGCTTGTTGTGTTTAAATGTTCTTGAGGTTCATGGTCACCTTTATTTTAGCAGCTTGCAACCCCAGCATCCTAAAACTATACCCCTAAGAAAGGAAAAAGTAATAGCCCTTCTTGGCCCTGCCCAACCTCCCCCCAGCCCAAGGAGCCAGGAGACCCATTTTTTCTCAACCCAGGGCTCCCAGTCCTGATCGTTACTGGTCATACCAGTGCCCAGCCCTATTCCCTCACCTCATGGCTGGATTTGCTGGATCTATCTTGGACCTTGTCGTTCGCACCAATCTGATGTGAATGCTTTCTGAGACACAAACATGAATTGTGTGGAATAGTCAGAAAAACAGGAGTGTTTAGAGATCTCCAAGAGGCAGGAGGCATATTGTTCTTAACACATGTCCTGACTGAGTAGCTGAAAGCACGAGGAGTGGTGGTCTGTATCCCCATCCTTGAGCATAAGGTGGAATGGAGCACCTGGTGAGACCAGGAATATCTGGGAGGGGTGGTGCCAGAGCCAAAAAGGGTGTGGGGAGGAGGTGGCAGTTTCAGATAGGCTTTACCACTGGCAGAGAAGTTTCAGAGCCCCACACTTTATAAATCCCAGTCTGGTCATCTGGGGTTACTGAAGGAGAACAGCTACTGCAGTGGCCTTGCCAGAAAGTTAGAGAAAAGGATTGCAAGGCTATTATAGGCAGGCATCAGAAGCAGACATTGCTTCTTAACCTGTTTATGTTTCTTTCTTTCTTCTAGTATGATAAAATCAGGTCTCTGAGTAGGGAATAGCAGTTTATTAAACAATCTTGGGTCAATATTCTTAATCTTTTGAACAGGAGTTTGAAACCCATTTTTACTAAATTGAAAACTTGAGTTGGTTTTGCTACCTGTAAACAAAGAACAGCATATCTCATGGTAGGATGGTTACTATTCTGAGGTGTTTTATTATTATTAAGTCCAAAATGGAGAATTCTGAGAATTTTCCCATGCTTTTATGTGAATGATGCTTGAAGGTAGTAGTCTAGAAGCCATGGGTTATCAAAATATGAAGGAATTCTGATCCATCAGTCATTTAGAGCATTTGGAGCATGTCCCTGAAGTGAATGATTTTTGTCAATGTTTTGACACTGTCAACATAGATCAATATTTTTGTGTTAGCAAGTGCTTTCCCTACATAATATTTCTTTTATTGACTAATAGTGATTGGTTTCATTACCATGTTACATAGATGATTTTCAGAAGTCTTAAAAGAAGCATACTTCAGTTGTGGTACAATGTGGACCAAAATATTACCAGGAAAAAGAGTAAGAGTACAAGAATACAGATCTAACCTACAAATTTTCTTGTGTTTGTATGTTCAATGCTGGAGACAAAATTGCTTTCTGAATTTAATCAAACTATCATGCTTAGCCACTCTAGGACTTTTACACTCGGAGAGATAAATCAAAACCCAATAAATACCCACAACATACTGTCATTGCCTTCTTTGTGCTTGCTTTCTTTCTCGTTGCTCAGGATTTTGCTAGTGGATATAAAACAGATCCTTCCCACTGCAGAAGACATAAACCTAGACAGCTTCACAGAATGAAGCTCTTTCCCTTTCACTCAGAAATAATGGTGACAGCAAATCTCACTGGACTCTATGAAATGACATCTGTGTATGAGAGGTGGTAGTACTATTCGCCTTTTATGAGATTTCAGCAGAAAATGAAGAGTTACTTATCTATTAAGCAAACATAAAAAAAACCCCAACTAATTGGTATAGACAGAAAAATTTAAAGCTTCACAGTTAAAATAAAACACAGTTATGTGGCCTGTGCAGCTTTTTTTACATCATATAAACTTTTGTTAAGATGTCTTCTGATTACTGCATCAAGGAAAGAATACAGTAATTAAAGTAGGCAAAAGAAATCTTAAAGAATGCTAAGGAAGAGGACTAAGTGAAACGAAGTTTCTTTCTCTATTATGTGGTGTTTTTATCAGAGGAAGTAATTAAGAAGTGAAGAAAACTTAATCAGGAAGGAAGCAAAATCAAATTATTCCAGCTATGTAGGAGAATGTACGTGAATTTCAAGGGTTTTTTTTTTTAATCCTGGGAATGACTGCAGTCATCTTAAGTAATTAAATTTTTAGGTTAAAGGAGTGCCATTGCAGGTCAAAAAAGTAGGACATGGAATTTTTGAAGCTATTCAGCTGTCATTATGGACAGCTTGACAATGTGATTTACAGGAAATTTCATACATTAAAAGGAACTTCACTCTGTAGAAGATATCTGTATTATAGTATGAAAATGTATGGAATAATCCTGTGTATATGTAAATGTAGTATTAAACAAGTTCAGAGCTTGGCATGTTATTCATATGGATGTGGAGCTGTGTTTAAAGAGAGCNAAATGTGATGAGGTTTTTTGTTTTGTGAAAAAGCAAAAGCAGTCATGTGTAGGACATGGTTTCTAAATAACAACTGGAATGGCTAGCACCAAAAAAGGAAAAATAGTGTCTCATAAATGTTTGAGGTTTTTTTGCATTCTAAGCTTTATTCTTGTGTAATGCAGAGCTAATTTAAATACTTGTATTTATTTGTCTTTGTTTACAGTTATACATTTCTCTTAAGAAATATTCCTTTACTCTTCTCAGGTCCAACTGATGTGGAGTCCCTGTCCATATGGTCAAAAACTGTATGTACATGGCCCTANGTGGAGCTGTGTTTAAAGAGAGCTATGGGAACCCAAACAAAAATTCATTATTTTGAGACTTGCATTGAAGAGGCTCTTTAGGGACTGTTTATGGCTGGGAAACCTCTTCTATATATGCCATTACTTGGCAATGAGGAGCTCACATGAAACTTGGTGGTGCTTTTGTTACAGTGGAGACCAACACCATTCCTTCCTGGTTTGTTTTTAGTTTGTATTAAGTTTGTTTTTAAAGAGAAATTGTTCTGTCTGGTGTCTTTTGTCATATTTTTGAAGGCTCCATCCCATCCTGTGGTACTGGGGCCTTCTTATACCAGTAAATCTTGGGATTTTCTGGGTGCTGCAGGATGCCTAATTAGCTGCATGAATGGGCTTTTTTTTTTGTGCTTCCCATCAGAAACATCTGGCAACCTGCTGAAAGGGGGACTATTGTG
>VYZS01051590.1:6798-27374 GCA_013400695.1 Neodrepanis coruscans | reverse complement strand
TATTATCATGAATAATCTAGAAATATTATCATAAATAATCTAGAAATATTACAGTTAAAGGCTTCTCCTTTGAAGAGAAATCACAAGGGATGGAAACACTCTGGGTCTGAAGACAACAAGAAACTGCACCAAACATGCAAAGCAAAGAATTGGGATTTTTTTCCTCCAAAAAAATGTGCTTTTCCACTTCCAGGCTCTGCCTGGGGAGCTGGTTTTCCTTAATCCAAGTGTGCTTTCTGAAGGGCATCTCTGCAAATAGAAATAAAACCTTCATTTTGCAAAGATTTCCTTGTTAGACTTTGTAGCCACAATTTCCTTTAAAATCCTTTGCATTATTGAGAGGTTTTTTTTGTCACAGATGCAATTGCTGCCATACAACTTTGTTGGGCTTCAGTCTGGAATTATCCTAAAATAAAAACCAAAGAGGAAATAACACTCCATTCATAGAAACCTGTTCTGTTGTGAGTTCCAGTTCAGTAAGGCTTGGAACTGAATTTTCAGTTTTATATAAATGAAGAAACCCCAAAATTTTACCTCAGAAACAACACAGGGAAACTTGGCATAAAAATAAATTGTAAGGAACTTCCATAAAGGAGAATATGCTGGTGCTTTGGGCTCTGTTTTATCTCTGGGGTTGCAGATTCCTCTTAAATTAATAGAATCCCTTAATATTGAAGCTGTTTAATAAGAAGCTCCAGGCCTTTTGAAATTCCCAAATTGTGATTATTGTCAATTTTCTTTTCCAGGGAAACCTGCAGATACACCAGGTCCATGTGGGTCAGGATGGGCAGGTAGGACCAGAGCTGGGTTTCTTGCCTTTTTAATGTTGGAATTACCCCCCATTATCAGTGGCTTTGTTGTAAGGAGAAAAATCTGCTCTTTCTGTTGCAAGAAACAACTTGCAAAATGATGAAATGCAGGGGAAATAGCTGAAATCCAACAAGGGTTTGTATTATTTCATCATCCCTGTAAGATATTTTATCCCTCCTTGTCTTTGGCCTCTTCCCTTCCCATCAGGACTTGGACTGTGGGGTGGACAGGATGTTCCTGTCTCTGTTCTGCACAGATGTGGACTCAGAACCCAACATTTCTTGCTGGGTTTTCAGCAGTTTTTTGGGTTTTTTTCATTCCTTGTCTGTCTTGGGAGAAGCAGATCTTTCCCATCTGCTTTTGTTCTTGTTGGAGAAATGGCTTTTTTAGGGGTTTGTGCACTCAGGAGGGAAGACAAAGCAGCTTTTCCTTGGAGTGCTGAGTCACTAAAGGCCCAAATTCGAATTTCCATGGCAGCAAAATTGCTCTCAGCCACACTTCCCTGCATGGATTCAAAGACCCAGAGCACAAAAAGCTGCCTGGCAGAGGTTTCCCAGCCAGGCCACTGCAATAACTGTGCTCTGGCTCTTTGATTCCTGTTGAATATTCATCATTTTGTGAGACATCTGCTTAGAACTCCAGCCCTGCCCTGACATCAGGAACTTCTGGAGCTCAGGGAAGCTCCCAACACTCTGAACTTTTGACCATCTCCAGCACTGGGGAGGGGGGGGATTTAAAAAGAGAAAAAATAAAGCCCTTGAAATGTTCTTTGCTGAGGTTTCCAGCAGCACTTGTGCAGAAGTGGAACTGGGAGAGGTGATTTTTTGGGGAGATTTTTAGTGTTCCTTGTTGTTTTGCTGTTCTTTTTCTCCTTGTGAAATATTGCTGCCCAAACTGCACCTTTTTGCAAGACTGCTATTGGCTGTGTTTCTGTCTCTCTGAGAGTGGAATGTAGATTAAGTTGGGTTTATTTTTAATTAATATTTAATAGCATCATTTCCCCCCTTGTAAATGTGTGTGTCCATGTGTTTGTGCATATACAGAGATATATTTCTACTGTGTGAGAGCACAGAATATGATGATTCATTGACTTTTTTGTTACCTGTATTTGTCCTGTCCCATGGTACATTTTATTTGAGACACTCTCACTTCTGCCTCAGTGCTTGTTGGCTGTAGCTGTGTTTGTAGAAAATCACCTTAACATCCAATTTTTGTGCTTTTTTTTAATTTACTGTGCTCTGAGCTCTGCTTGTAACCTTTCCTTGAAGAAACAAATGGTAAAGTGCTGCTTTTTTGGTTTTTCTTTGTGGAATCAGCTGCATTTTGGGGCAAAACCAGTGTCTTGCCAAGTGTTGTCAGGGCTCAGTTGGTGCCTGTGCAAATTCCCAGGAAGCCTCAGACTCCCAAAAAGTATTTGGTGGGCAATGGTTCTTTTCCTGTGGACTGAAAAACCAGGAGCAAGCAAATATTTAGGGTTTTTTTTTAGCTGAAGTGCTGAGCCCTGAGGTGGGTGAGCAGCACTCACATGATCCCAGAGCTGGAAGCACTGGGAAGGAGGGAGAGTCCAGCTCAACTCTCTTTGTGCTTTAGGGCTTGTAACCAGCACATTCTCCTTGGCTCTGCAACTGGGGGAAGAACAGGAGAAGCTGTCCTGGGATTTGGGGCTGGATAATGGGAGGGAGAACAGTCCAGGGGTTTGGGAGCAAAGAGATTCCTGTGCTTTTCCCACCCCCTGTTATTTTCCAGGAGATTGGCTTCTTTTGAACCCTAATGTTCAAATAATGGCCTCTGTTATTATAATGTCATAAAATGATATTGATACCCAGGGATAATGTTGCACTGATTGAATATTTGAAGCTGATTAATACTTAGTTAATAATGGTATTAAATGCTGGCTTGGCTGCTGGGTATTCCCTTTGGAAATCCTCCCCTGTTTCCCGTGGATTTTGGGCAGATGTTGGGTGTTCCCTCTGAGCTTTGATCCTGCTGCAGGTTTTCCCTCTCCATTCCAGGGAAAGCTTTACAAGGAGCAGAGCACAAACTTATAAACTTGATGTGAACCAAGGCATAAAATGGCCTAAATGTACCATGAAATTGTATCAGTCAAACCCCCCAGGTGACAGGCAAGTTCAGGGATGAAATCCTTCCTTCTCTGAGCAGTTCTGCCACTTGTTGATTTGCATTTTCCCCTCCCTTTTGATTCTCAGTTCCCCCTCCCTTGGTTTTTATTTTGATTTGACTCCCCCTCCTCTTGTCCTGGTCCTTGCAGTGAATTCAGATTTTGTTTCTCTGGCATCCCTGTGTGTGGAACTGATGAAATCATTCCAGACTTTGCTGTGTCCACCTCCACATGGCTTCTATTAGTTGGAAGGTTCAGATTTCAGGGCACGTTTAATAAAAACACCAAACTGCAAAAATAATTAAGACTTTATATTAAGTAACACTGGAAACCTCAGAGCAGTGGGAATTTGGAGGGTTTTCTGCCTTATCCTTAGGAATTACCAGAAGTTTTCTAATTTGTCTGCTCTCATTACCTGCCTTCCTTTCTCCCTCCTTCCATCCTTTTGTTCCTGTGGACATCCCAGATGTTCAGGGTGTGTCCTGCCCAAGGTGTTCAGGGCTGCAGAAAGGATCATTCCAGTCCTTCATTCTCCATTTTGGACATTTTTTTCACCCTCATTTCACCACCAGCGTTTCTCTGATTTAGGAATGAATTAAAGTGACCCCAGGCAATGATCTTCATCTTTAATTTCAAGGTTAATGTACTTACAAATCTTCAGTGTGGTTGTACATGTTCCTGGAGAGCTGCTGGGTGGAAAATGAACAAGAAGCTGAGTTGACTTAGGGCAGGATCTGGAGGGAAGGCAGAAAAAGCAGGAGAATCCAGGGGCAAGGAACATGTAGGACAAATGCAGGCAGTGTAAACTGCTCCTGGAGAGGAAACAAATGTGCACAATTGCTCCTGTGTTACATTTTTACAAAGGAAACCTGCTATTTTATTTAATTATAGACCCCAATGTGTCACAGGGAAGTTTGGGATCCAAGAGGTGCAATGAGCCCCCTGTGGAACTGCTGAGTTCCAGGGACAGGGGGAGGGAGGGATCCCATTCCTGCACATTTTCCTGGTTTTCCTGGGGGATTTGGATGGAGCAGGGGCTGCTTTACCTTCTCCTGAGCTTCTTCTCTGGGAGATTTCCTTGGAAAGCTGCAGGGATGGAGGGAATGGGGCAGAGCTGGGGCTGGAGGGTTGGGGAGGGCATGTGGGGAATTGAGGGATCAGCCTGAGATGGGGCTGCCCTGGAGAGGGGCTGGGACTGGGGCTGGGACTGGGGCAGATCTGGTTTAATCCCCAAAAAATAAATAGGACTGCGCTCAGCTCTGGTTTAACCCCCACAGAACAGGTAGGTCTGGGTAAAATCTGGTTTAATCCCCCAAAAATAGATAGGACTGTGCTCAGCTCTGGTTTAACCCCCACAGAACAGGTAGGTCTGGCTCAGATCTGGTTTAATCCCCCAAAAATAGATAGGACTGTGCTCAGCTCTGGTTTAACCCCCACAGAACAGGTAGGTCTGGCTCAGATCTGGTTTAATCCCCCAAAAATAGATAGGACTGTGCTCAGCTCTGGTTTAACCCCCACAGAACAGGTAGGTCTGGCTCAGATCTGGTTTAATCCCCCAAAAATAGATAGGACTGTGCTCAGCTCTGGTTTAACCCCCACAGAACAGGTAGGTCTGGCTCAGATCTGGTTTAATCCCCCAAAAATAGATAGGACTGTGCTCAGCTCTGGTTTAACCCCCACAGAACAGGTAGGTCTGGCTCAGATCTGGTTTAATCCCCCAAAAATAGATAGGACTGTGCTCAGCTCTGGTTTAACCCCCACAGAACAGGTAGGTCTGGCTCAGATCTGGTTTAATCCCCCAAAAATAGATAGGACTGTGCTCAGCTCTGGTTTAACCCCCACAGAACAGGTAGGTCTGGCTCAGATCTGGTTTAATCCCCCAAAAATAGATAGGACTGTGCTCAGCTCTGGTTTAACCCCCACAGAACAGGTAGGTCTGGCTCAGATCTGGTTTAATCCCCCAAAAATAGATAGGACTGTGCTCAGCTCTGGTTTAACCCCCACAGAACAGGTAGGTCTGGCTCAGATCTGGTTTAATCCCCCAAAAATAGATAGGACTGTGCTCAGCTCTGGTTTAACCCCCATAGAACAGGTAAGTCTGGGTAAGATCTGGTTTAACCCCCACAGAACAGGCAGGTCTGGCTCAGGTGTAGTTTAACCCCCACAGAACAGTTAGATCTGGCTCAGGTCCCTTTACTGGGAAAGACCCAGTTTGCTGTTTGCTGAGTCTGACTGTAGCTGCCTTTGGAACAGATCCTGTGCTTTTATCAATATTAACAACTCCAGTTGAGAGAGGAACCTCCTTGTGCAAGTTTTAATTGTCCCAGAATGCCTTTAATTAAAAAGCTGTACAGTTCAATATATTGCACTTATTTTATTCCAGCTGCTCAATCACAAATTAAAGGAGTGCAGGAAGGTTTTTCCCCTCTCCCTGATTTGTGAGCAGTAGAGGGCAGTAGAATGAAGATGATTCCCAGTTATTTCCTGGAGCTGGAAGAAATCAGGAGGAAATTTGAAGTGGGAGAAGAGAAACCACCCTGTGAAGTGTCACTGTTGGGACAGGGATGGGCTGGGGAGAGAGAGGAAGGGTTGGAAAGGCTTGGAATGTGAAGATTTCTTATTTTAATAACAATAATTTAATTTTATTTAGGAATAAACAACATTAATATTATTTATTCATATTTTAATAAAAATTATTTTATTTATGAATAAACAATATTAATATTCTTTAGTAATAAATTGTTCCATTACCAATTTAATGATTTGATTAATTTAATAACTAACAACACTAATTTTATTCTTTAATAACACATGGAAAAACAACTGGTAGGAAAAAAAATAATAAATTTTAAAAATCACTGTAGTTCAGCTGGAACTTCAAAACTGCCCAAGTGGATTTGGGAAGAAATAAAGGGTTATTTCTAATTGATGCTTCTTCAATAATTGCACTAAATTGTACTCAGTGGAATATATTTCTTTTTTTATTCAATATTGAATTTAGCAAATTAAAATGGAGAAGTTTCATTTTAAAGCACTTTAAGTGTCTAAAACTTGGAGGTTGATGAGTTAAAAAAAGCTTGAGGGAAAAGTATATAAATAGAAATAATAATATAGAAATATAACATAAATATCTCTGGGAAAATTAATATTAAAAGGAAAAAGGGTGTTAATTTTGGCTAATTACAAAGTAAATGATAGTTTCTATGTTATAAGTGTGAGTAACACACAAATCTGTGTTTAATGTGTAATTAAGTGCAATAAATGGATTTGTGGAAGGTTTGCATTTCTTTTGGAATTCCAAAGCAGGACAAAAGCTGAGTTTGGTCTCTGGAAGAGCCTGAAATAAATTGTGCACATTTTTTACTGCAGGGTTTTCTGTTTCAATGAGAAAAGAATTCCTGGGACAGGTATTTAAACCCCCCATGATCAGAAAATACCTTCAATTTTTTATGATTATGTTTTAAATTTCAAAGTAGTTTCTTTAAAGATTGGAAAACTTGAATATTTTGCTCCAACTTTGTGTTAATTTTTTAAAAAAATTCTTTTTAGATTTAAGATAAAGGCAAGAATATTTTAATTTCATTTTATTTCTTTTATTTTAATGACTTTCACTGCATTGACCTCACAACATCCAGTGATTTTTTATCACTTTACTAATTAATTAAAGAAATATTGTCAGTTTTTCTTAGGAATTGTTTTAAAGGGAGTGGGAGGGATGAGCCCCATTTTAAGCAGTGCCCAAAAAAGACAATTAATTAATGCTGTTTATCCAACATTTCCCCCTCTAAACCCTCATTATTCCAATATTTTTATTCCAAGGTGTCTCAGGGATCCCTTGAAATAGTTTAATCCTCTTTAAATCACACTTTATTCAGTTTATCATGATGGATAAATGTTCTCTTAACAGGGACTTCAGGGGCTTGGCTTCTTTTCCAGGAATTATTTCATTTCCCATGGAATTGCAGAAAATGCAAAACTCTGCTTTTTAGGGGGGTTTGGTTGGGTTTAGGAGTGGCATTTCCTTGTCCCGGGTTTGAAGCAGCTCCTGGGGGATGAGGAGGGAAATGTGGGATGGCACAGGCAGGAGTTGCTGGAATTTGGGCCCTTCATGCACAAATTAAATGTAAAATGAGGGGGTGGGAAAAGCTTTTCAGTTAAAAGGATCCCAATAAATTTGGTATTTATTCATGTGGGAAAGGAAGGAAACAAGGAAGAGGTGGAAGTGGGATTGTGAGAAGTGGAAGAAGGATTTGTGCTCTGCAAAGATGAAGTTGAGATTTGTGTGGAGATATTTATGTGTTGCATTAAGGTCATTAATTGTTGTTAATCTCTGAGGTTTGTGTGGAGATATTTATGTGTTGCATTAAGGTCATTAATTGTTGTTAATCTCTGATTTAAAATGTGACTAAAGGCCACGGAGGGCAGGGCTGCCCTTTGCTCTGGGAGCTCCCTGAGGCTTTTCCAAAGGCACTTTTCCTTTGCCACTCAGGAAAAGGGCAGGGCTGACTTTTCTGGGGGTTCTTTATTTGCTGCTCTGGTTTTCTGGGGAATCCTTGACTCTGCACTCGGGGTGCTCAGTGTTATTGTGGGAACACTTGTTGCCTTGCAGGATCCCAGGGGAGCACCTGGGACATGGAACAGGACATTCCACCAGTCCCTTCCTCACACCCCCAGCTTGGGCTTCTTGGCCTCATCCATGAAATGAACAGAGAGAGGGTGAAATCAGCCTTTATTTTAACACTGATATGAATTAGGATCTTCTCCCTCCCCCCTTAAATTACTTCTTTCCACTTGTACAAACCTCCTGACTGGTGGGAAGGATTAATGGAGGTGATTTGTTCATCTCTTACAGGTATTTCTTTGATACAACCCCTTAATTCTCAGACTGATCTGTGCTGCTTGTAAAGCAAGATTGTTTAATGAAGGTTTTTAAAAGGATAATATTTTCTGTCATCTTTTATTTTATTTCTCTCCTCAGAAGGTGGGGTGTTCCATTAAAATTCCATTCAAGCAGACAGGAGCATTTATAATGCTCCAAAGAATATGTTCTCTATTTTGGAGTATATTATGTTCTTTATTCACCCAAATCTTGTTTTAATATTGCTGTAAACTTAATAAGAAGAGATGAGATATGAAATGATAATCTTTTAAATATAAGGAGAAATAATTTTCTCCACCTTGATAGAAGGCAGAGGTCTAAGCTGCCTCTTATTAGAGATTTTGGTAATAAAATCTCAGCTTGTAGAATGGCAGTGATCACAAAGCTATCTGCCTGGGCTGATCTAGACAAATCATGGCTTTTTTGTTTTGTTTATTCTTTTTTACTGCTCTTCATTTCTGCTTTTTCTCATCATGTGATGGGAGGGCTCTTGTGCTGCAGGTTTGCCCTCAGCCCATCCCTGGGCTCAGCCTCACTCAGTCCAGAGAGCAGGAATCTCTGCTCCACCTTCCAAATCCCAGCCCAGGGAGGATTTGGGAGGGTTTAACCTGGAGCAGAGGAGGCTCAGGGGATTCTCTGGAGTGCCCAGTGCTCTGGGCTGGGGGACAGGCTGGGGGTCAGGCTCAATTTACACATCAAAATCCCACCCCAAGAGCCCAGTTTTAATTTCTGCTCTCTCTTCATGAGCTGAGCTCTCCTGCCTTTCCTCAGGGCTCATCTGTGTGTTACTCTGCCTGTGGAAAGTCTCTTTGGAAAACCATCCACTGGAGCCATTTCTTGAGAATAATTCTTTGTGGAGGCAGGATTTGAAATGATGAACTTGCTTCATTTCATTTGATGCAGTCTGCTGGGATTAGTTGTATCCTGACTCCATCAATTATCCACTTGGATCTATCAGTTCCTGCCTGGGCTGGAAGCAAACCTCAAATTGTTCTTTTTCTTTGATACAAACTCCAGGCTCCAACCAGGGTTGACTATGAATGAATCTATTTTATAAATGACTTCATATTTTGATGGGGTTTTTCTACTCCTGGAATATGTCATTCCATCCTGCTGGAATGCTGCTGAATATTTGTGTGGAACAGCACAAGAGTCACAGAGTTCACCAGGAGGAAGTGCTGGGATTGAGTTATTTATCCTGACAGGGATCCACAGGGTTGGGATGACACCAGCAGGGATCTCATCCCACAGGAATCACACAGGAGGAGGGGGAGTGCCAGGGTCAGGTGGGAGATTGGGAAGGAATCCTTCCCTGGGAGGGTGGGGAGGGACTGGGATGGATTTCCCAGAGAAGCTGTGGCTGCTCCATCCCTGGGAGTGCCCAAGGCCAGGTTGGAGCTGTGGGACAGTGGGAGGTGTCCCTGCCCATGGAATGGGATGAGCTTTAAGGTCCCTTCCAACCCCAACCCTTCCATGGTCCCATGAGCCAAACCCAGCCCATGCTGCACTCAGCCTGTGTGTGGTTGGGGGTGGTTGGGATTCAGCTGGGGGTGGCAGCAGATGGGACAGCAAATGAAAAAATTCCTGGTCAGGACTTCCCAACTCTGGAGCTGAGCTGTTGGATTTGGGGGCTTTGAGTTTTCCTACAATAGTTTTGCTCCAGGCCAGGGCATGTGGGAAGGGTGGACACAGAAGGTTGGAGTGAAGCAGAGACATGAGTGACATCGTTCCAGCAGTGGCACAGGGACTGCTGGGGTTCAGTTGGGTGGGATCATGTTTTCCTTTGGGGTAAATTGGTCCATAATCCATAAAAAAGATGTTGTCAGACAACAGAAATGGGTTGTAAGGGAGGAGAGAAGAGCCCAAGCCCTGGTGTTGCAGCAGAGGCTGCTCTGAAGATCAGTTTTAGCCTGTGCTGCTCCTTGGGGGGGTCCCTGGGCTGGGAAGGCCCCCAGAGCAGGGGCTGCTCCTGCTCCCTCTGCTCTCCCAGAGAACAGGGGGTGACCCTGCAATCCCTGAGCTCCAGCACCCCCCAGGACTGTCCTTTGAAGGCTCTTCCCCTTGGGGTTGTGTCAGAGGAGACCTGAAGGAGGGAGAGATGAGGGATCATCTGTTGTGAGTTAATCCAAATGTGACTTGGATTTATGGGATGGAGATGGAGCTGTCAGAAACATCTGCCACTGGCCACAGTCTCTTCCAAGTGATGCAAAGAGCTTTGCTGGGATTTGGAGGCCCTTTAGTCCAACCCTGGACTCCTGAACCAGCCCCAAATCCCTCCTGAGGTCCCTGGTTGTGCTGCAGGACCATTGATGTGGAAAAGCCCCAAACACTGGGACTTTTGCTCTCCCATGGAGGTTTTCCAAATGAAAATCCTTCTCCTTTGGCTCCATGTGCAGTGTCTGCAGCAGAGAAGTTGTAGTGGGGAAATCCAGGATTCTGAGTGACTGACTCTGCAGTGGGCAGAGAAAAGTGCTCAGGAGGCACTTCTAGAAAAAATAACATCATCCAGGGACATTTTCCAGGTACTTCAGTTGGAAAAGCCTTGATTGTAAATTCTGTTTTCATGGGGAAAATATAATTTAGGTGACTTGCTTTGAAATTCTTCCCTGAGCAATATCTGGGATTTTCTGGGTTCTTTCATTGAAGATGCAACAGAAGCTTTAGTTTTCCATCCCTTGAATAATGTTCATTATTATGGGAAGACAGTGGAATAGATTTGGGGACTGGCTCAAACTGGATTTCCTTAAAAATCTGTCCCTTGGTCTTTAAAAGAGCAGAATTTTGTCTCAGTGATGACAAGTGTAAATCAAGAGTGACTTGGTTAATGAAGAAGGAATGACACCCTCCCAGAGCCAGATTTTCCAGAGCAAAGTCCCAAAATTCCATGTTTTTGACAGAGTTTTCATCTGGTTTCCTGTTCTCTTACAGGACTGAGCCAGATTGTTTCATAAGTAATTATTGTTAATTTATTCTTTCCCTGCCTGAAATATCAAGTAAAGAAGTTCCTAATACATAAATATGGAAATGTAAATTTGTAGCAGCAAAACCCACTTTCCCAGACTTTGTCACTGTGGATTGAGCAGGACTTTCCTCCTCGTTTGGGTCCTTAAATAATTGTGATTTCCAGACAAAACTCTTTTTTTTCCCCCCCCTTTAAAATATCCTGTGAAGAAAAAACTCAAACCCTTTTAACTGTGGCATAACTGTCAAAAAAAGGAAATATAATTCAGAAAGAAAATCAGTGCTGCTTAAATTATTCCCTGGAAATCAATAATCTCTCTCAATCTGGGGAAACACAAGGGACAGGTTGGTTTTGCCCAGCTTGGACCCTGCACTGGCACATCCAGTTATTCCAAACACTGATGAGCCAGAAAAGCACTTAAAAGTCAAATATTTGAGCCTTTGCACTTCATTAGGGTGAGGTTTATTAAGCCAGACCTTGATGTCAGAACCAGAACTGCCATTTCTTGGGATTTTTTCCTGAATTCTTACAAATCCCAGATTGATTCCAAATGTTGGATTTGTCCAGAGTTGTGTTTTCCAGTTCAAGGCAAACATTTATTCAAATGATAAATTGATTTGTCATCCCTCTGCCTTTTGAGTGTAATTATTATTATTATTATTATTATTAAAATCAAACTGCTGCAAAAGGTTTGAATTCAATCAAATTCCTTGGGTGCTTTTCAACCCAACCAAGTGCAAAAATCAAAGAATTCCCAGACTTCCTTTTTTTTCTTTTATTTTTTTCCCCTAATTGGGAAAATTCTTGGGGTATTTATTCCAGTGAGAACAACTGCAATATCCTGGAATCATGGAATGGGGTGGGTGGAACAATTGCAGGGATGAGGCAGCCACGGCTTCTCTGGGGAATGCAGAGATGAGGCAGAACCTGGAGGATGAGCTGAAGCCCAAGGCAGCAGCTGAGCAGCACCAGGGAGCCCAGAAGGTTCCACCAGTGGCACTTGAGCATTTCCCTGCCTGGAAAACAAATAGCAAACCACAGGGCTGACTGGAAATATTTCATGCTCTGTTAATGTTGCTCTTGAAAGCTTTTTAATGCGTTTCTAAGTTCTCACTTGGAAGGGGGACGTGATGGGAAGGACTTGGAAGGGCCGGAGCCTGGGCAAGGTGCTGGGGAAGGCTGTGGAGGGGAGGAGCAGCCAAAGCCTTGTGTCAGCACTGGGGGAGCCTGTCCAGCTCCTTCATCTCCCTCAGGAGGAGCAACAAACCCTTGCAGCCCTGTGTCTCCTCAGGAGGAGAGAATGATGCTCCTCCTTGTCCTTGCATTTCTGCCTGCTGAGGAGATAAAGCTGTTGCTAAATGTCTGCTCTTGTTGTTGTGTGTCAATTAACACCGGGAGGTTTCTCCTCCCAGGAACCGGGGCCAGCCTTTATCTCCTGCATCTTCAGGGCAGGCTGTGTGTATCCCTGTTTGCCTTCACAACAGTGGAGTTGTCTGAGGAGCAGGTTTTATTCATTAGGCCCCTCTCAGGATTTCACAAGAGGCTTTGTGGTGAGCAGGACAGGCTGGGAAGCCTTGGCTCCACGTTCCTGCCAGTCCTGTGGCTTTGGGTTCCCACTGCTCCCAGGCTCACTGCAGCAGGAGCCTGAGCATGGCACACACCACAAATGTCTCAGCATCTCACCTCTGGGCACTGGGAATCATTTCTCTCCTGGAATAGAAAACTCCACTCCAACCTGAGGAGAAAAACATGCTAAGCATTTTTTTTAATTATTTTTTCCCCCCTTGAAATGTGGGGTTTTTTTTCCCAGACTATTTTTATCAGGAGCACTTGGAGAAACCTTAGAAACATTTGGGTTGTAACACTTGTAAAATTAGAGCACTGGAGGAGTTGGTTTGAGAATCAGAGACTGGAGGAGTTGGTTTGAGAATCAGAGACTGGAGGAGTTGGTTTGAGAATCAGAGACTGGAGGAGTTGGTTTGAGTATGAGAGACTGGAGGAGTTGGTTTGAGAATCAGAGACTGGAGGAGTTGGTTTGAGAATCAGAGACTGGAGGAGTTGGTTTGAGAATCAGAGACTGGAGGAGTTGGTTTAAGGAGCAGGAAAGTTCCAGCCAATTAGAAAAGAAAATTATTTGTGTCTGGGGTAGTTTGCTTTAGATTTTAAACAATTTCTGCTGCTTCTGAAGGGTTGGATTTCCTTCTGAAGAGATAGAACGACATTTCTAATGGATTTTACAGCAACATCAGATGTTAGAAGCATAAGAGGGTTCCCATCCCACAGAGGCAATGCCAGAAGGACAGCAGTGAGTTCAGTCATTCCCTGCTTTTCCATCAAGCAGTGGATTCTATTCCCCTGGATCTTACTGAGTTACTGTGTCATCCCAGGGACCTTTTATCCTGATGCTTTCAAAACACTGAACAAGGGAAAAACACCAGTTCGATGAAGATGGATTTGTAAAAGAAATGTTGACACACTTTGTTGTTTTAGGACTTGAATTTCTGGTTCTTGGGGATGGAGGCCATTCCTTAATGCCATATAATCTGTGGAGGCTTGGACAGGGAGCCAGAAGTGCTACTTCTCAGCTCCTCTGCTGCCACTAAGGAGTGAAACTGGAGAAAAAGCCCCTTCACTTAATGGGCTGAGGGAGCAGAGCCACTAAAAGTGCAATTCCTGCATTGTGGAGCTGCTTGAGAAGTGGTGTTTTATCATTTTAAAAACTGAGTTGGCCCCAAAACGTTTAACAGAACATGAAACCAGTACAATGTTCAGCCTGTCCCAGGTGGAGCCAGAGTTTGTGACATCCTGGCAGGGCTGGAGATGGAAGGGCCCCTCCTCATCCTCCTTGAGTGGAGCTGAAGGATCCTGAAATTCCCAAATCACTGCTGTGTCCTTGACTCTTGAGCTCATTTTGCCAGCTGGGATTCATTCCCAGCTGAAGGAATTGGGAGCAAACCTGGTGATTTCTAATAACTTGAAATGATAACATTTCTGACTCAGGATAAAAGACCCTGAGGCTGCTTCACCCCAGACCTGTGCCTTGGCCCTTGGATGGGCTGAGAGGAGGAGGGAGGGAGGTTTAAATTAGATCTCAGGGAAAATTTCCTCCTGGAAAGGGTTGTCCAGCCTTGGCACAGGCTGCCAGGGCAGTGTGGAGTCCCCATCCCTGCAAAAAAACCCCATGGAATTGGCACTTGGGGACATGGGCTGAGGTGACCATGGGCTGAGGGTTGGACTCGATGACCTTAAAGGTCTTTTCCAACCTCAATGATTCCACAATTCTGTGATTACTGTTTCTTTAACAGAACTTGAATTTATTTTGCCTGGTGGGATCCATTCCAGCAAATGGAAGCCCAAAGAAAATGGAGCAGATCTGGGCTTTGATTTACAGGTTCACCAGGAGTCTCCACAGCATCCTTTCCTCCTCAGTGCCAGCAACTGGACACACAATCCCATCCCTGCTGCTGAGCCTTGGCTGGGTGTCAGCTGCAAAACTGGGCTCTTTATCCACTGAGGAAGCAGCTTTGCAAAGCTTTTGGGGAGGAATTTAACTAAGTGTTTGCTTGAAACCAATATATTTCCAGGGCCAGGCTGGAGCTGCTACAACAGCTTGGATTTGTGGGGGTGCTCTGCTCCTTGTTCAGCTCCTTTAAGATCTTTAGCAATTAGGCTGAGCTGATAAAGCCATGAGGGCTTATCTTGTCTCTTCTTTTAGCTTAGAGGAAATAATTTGTGCATTATATCAGGGATAAGAGCTGGAGAGTGTGAAATCTGATCCCAGTCCTGCCACTTGGTGACCTGTAGGAAATTGGTTCCCCACAGCATTTCAGTTCTGTGTGACAGGTAAATGCTGGGCTGCTCTGCCAGGCTGTTCTGCAGCTCCTGAAGTGTTTAAAACAATCCCAGACCTTCTCCTGAGCTCATTTGTGTCGAAATCAACTCAGAATTAGGTTATCTGGAGCTTACACTGACTGTGAAATCTTTCTGCTTCAAATCAGTGGATCCCACTTGTTTGGAAAGATGATTTTTTTATTCCATTATTCATGACAGGGGCCTTAAAATTATCCTCCAGTGACAAAGCCTTTCTTTATTTTTAGACAAAATTGGCATCCCCTTCTGGCTGACCCAGAATGTTTCTTTGATGACAATGCCTGTGATCCAGCTGGGTTTGCTGAATGGTTGGATAAACAAAGACAGATAGTAAAAATGTGGGAAAGAAAAGGCTATTTTTACTGTATTAGAAACTCTGGGCCAGCCAAGTGCAGGCCTGACTCTAAATGTCATATCTGTAGCACTACACTTCAATTAAATGCTCTGCTCATCTCCAGAATATCTCTGGAATTTTATCATTATTGCATTTCAGGGTTATGAGGAGGCTAAGAGGAGGAAAAAAAAAAAGCTCAGAATGGAGGTGATTCACAAATAAAAAAAAAAAGACAATGAGTTTGCTCTGCAGCCCTTCCTGCCTCAAGTATGCAGGGTAAATACATGGAATTAGGAGGATGAGTGTGACTGGGGGGGGAGTCCAGGAGCTGCACTGGGTGATCCTGGTGGGTCCATCCCAACTGGGGACATCCCATGGTTCCAGGAAATGATGGAATTCAGGTTCTGCCTGGAGCTGCCAGCAAAGCCCGTCCTTCCCTGGGGTTTAGTCCCAGCTTGGTCCTTGCCCTGTAAAAGCAGTGGCACAGCTCAGCAGATCCAGCAGGAGCAGCCCCAGAGCATTTCAACAGCAAAAGGAGGTGATTTCACCCTTTTTTTTCGGTGGCCATTGCACAAGGAGCTGTTTTTAGGGTGTGTCCAATCCCCAGATGTTCTCCAGCTTTGAACTGCTCTGTCCTGTCAGCAGAGGTTTGTTTCTACCCCATGAAACAATTTAAGTCCCCAAAAAAGCTCTGCAGGAGCATCTTCCAATCATAATCATCCTATTTGTGTTGGATTAGGAGCTTTGCAGGATTTATTTAGAAGCCTTTCTGTTTATCTGCTTCCAGCATGTAAAAAATGCCCTTTCACATCCCTGCTAAGCTTTGGTGGCTTTGCTGTAATTTTCCATGGTTCAGCCTTCTGTAATAAATAAAATGTAATAAGAATAAATTATAAATATTTATAAGACTATTTTAGTCTTTTATGAGGTTCTTAGGATTTAGAATTTAATATCCCAGCCAGGGCTCTTCTCTTGAAATGCCTGCTCAGGGTTTTGGAGCTGCAGACTCAAAAAAAAAAAAACCCATTTCACCTGATTCCAAGGAAAGCATCCGGTGGGACAGACCAAACAAAGGCAGCAGAGGCCTGGCAACTTCACATGATCCAGGCACATTCCAGCTCCCATCCTCACTTACTCACTCTTGGTTGCATACCAGGTACACCAGGTCGGCTGCAAAATGTTAAGGAAACAAAAATAAAAAGGAAAAAAAAAAAAAAAAAGCCTTGGAGTGTTGTAGAGAGGTTGAGGTTTATAAATGGCTTTCTAGGCGTAGATTTGTATCACAATCAGACACAATTCAGTTTAACAAGGGGTTTGCCTTTGAATTTGGCCCTGATTTCTGGGTTGATTTGTGGATTTTTGGCCAATAGTTGATGGTGTGGTGGGTGCTGGGTGTTCTTTGTCCTCCTGACAGGACTGAAGGGCTCAGTCCCTGCAGCTCCTGCACGAGCTCATTCCATCCATTAGGTAATGGGGAGAGGATGTGGTGCCAGTGTGAGGTCAGGCCCTCTGTGAAGCCGTGGAACAGCTCGTGGTGTGTCTCCACGTGTTTCCCTGAGGATGGGAGGAGCAGTTTGGCTGCTCTGGAGGGGTCAGTTGGCAGCCTGGGCTCGGGGTGTTCTCTGTGTCACAGCGCGGTCACTGCGGCTCCTCCTCCCAAAATCCCAACCCTGGCACCCTCCTGCCTCAGCCCCCCCAGGGAAGGAGATCAGAGCTGGCCTGGGTTATTCCTCTGAAATAACTCAAAGCCAGGTGTCACCACTGTTGGCAGCACTTGTGACAAGGAGGTTGATTCGGGATAAATTCAGGTTGTACATTCCACAGCCTGAGCTCTCCAGGAGCCTGGGGAGGCCCTGGCACAGATTGTCCCAAAAAAACTGTGCATTCCCCCTCCCTGGAAGTGTCCAAGGCTGGAGAAACCTGGGAGAGTTCCTGGTTCCTGCTTGGAACAAGGTGAGCTCTGAGGTCCTTTCCAGCCCAGCCCAAGCCACGAGGGCTGGGGGATGATGGAACACCCACCACAGCCCTCCATCATCTTGGGCAAAGCAGATCCTCCAGCTTTCCTGCAATAAAAGCAAGAGTTTGTAGGAAAAACACTGAAATGAATCCATAACTAAATACAAACTCTCCCAATTCCTGTTACCTAATCATTATTTGGGGCAAACAACATCCCACAGCCTGAGTGGGAAAAGGGACACTTGGCAATCCCTTCATTAAAGCTGATTGTTGCAGAGCTTGACCCTATTCCTGCCAAGGGTGAGAGCAGGTTGGATGCTCTGTTGTTGTGAAGAACTGGTGGGATAAGTCATGTTTTTGTGATGCCTGAAGCGATTTATTCCCTGGGCAGCATTCCTTATTGATAACTCCATTTTTTCTGGTGAGGAATGATCTGACACGGGGCCAGGAGTTAATGGATGAAAGGAAACATTGCAAAAATACCCTCCTGAATTCATGCTTTCTGCTCTTGTTTGCTAATTTATTAATATCCTGTATAAAAGTTTTGAAGCCCCTGTGGGTGGAGGTGGGATTTGAGTGTATTGGTAAAATCCATGGACTTACATAAAAATACTCTTAATTTACTGCCTCTGCTTGACTGGTGTCTGTAGGATGAAGGGTTTTAAAAAGGAGATTTTCTTTTCTTGATGCCAAACAGATGTGTTAAAAATCATTTCTTGTTTCTTTTAGTCTCTTCTGTGGGTTTTACTGGTAGAGGAATTTTATTTTCAGGGACTGAACTTTGGGGTTTTATCTGACATCGATACTTGTCCAACATGAAGGTTATGGGGTTTGAAAAGGTGTTATTTGTGGGAAAAAACCATGATGTAAAGGAGCAATGAGACATTTTTATTGAGCTTAATCACACATTTTTTTCGAAGCTTTTCCTATTTTAGAGAATGCTCAGAAAACAACATTTCCTCCTGTACCTTTATTAATGTGATAAATCAGAGCTTTGCCCCATAAATCGAGTCCCTAATGCCCTTTGGTCCCCTCAGAGCTGCATTTCCAGCTGGGTCTGCTTTGTTTCACTTGACAATGTTTAACTCTGCTCAGCAATGCAGCGAGAAATATGGATTTGGAAGGAACATCCTGCAAA
Source organism: Neodrepanis coruscans (assembly GCA_013400695.1). Lineage (NCBI taxonomy): Eukaryota > Metazoa > Chordata > Aves > Passeriformes > Philepittidae > Neodrepanis > Neodrepanis coruscans. The sequence continues at coordinate 9,306 of VYZS01051590.1, read as the reverse complement.
CTGCAGCGATTGAGCAGACACCGCATTACTGGGGAGAGGGTGCTCACATTTCAGCAGGAATGCTCAGGATGAGCCTTTGGAGAGCGAGGGATCCTTCCTGCACTTGCTTGTAGCTCCTGCAGCCCACCCTGAGGTAGAGGAGAGCAGGGAAGGGGTAAGAGTTTGGGTTTTTAATATCTAAGAATTGTCTTTCACTCTCAGGTTTCCCGAGCGGTTTTTGGTGCGGGTGCAGTAAATCCAGGCTGGGGAAAAGCAGCTTTTATGGGCCACAAAGGAGAGTTTGGGGCTTCTTTTTGGTTCTTGATGTGGGTTGGAATTATTTAGCCATTAATTAGCCATTAATTATCCATTAATTAGCAATTAACAGTGCTGTTAATCCCTTCCTGGCCATCCCTCGCTGCTGTGTGTCGGTGTCGTTCTGTCACTTGTAACTTTAGATTCCTTTCTACCACACTCAGATGTGCCTTTCCATCCTCCCCTGAAACCTTTCCCTTCAAAAACCACCTTCCTGCTGCTGCAATTCCACTTGGAATTTTCCTTCATTTTCCTTTCCCAGCCCTTCCCACCGGGGCTTCCTTTCACGGATATTCCACTTTTTATCCCAACCACCTTTTCCCCCCCCTCTCTTCCCCTCTGGCTCCTGTGTTGCTCAGGTGTTTTTTGGGGTGTTTTTTGGGGTGTTTTTTGGGTGTTTTTTGGGGTGTTTTTTGGGGTGTTTTTTTGGGTGTTTTTTTGGGGTGTTTTTTGGGGTGTTTTTTGGGGTAGTTTTTGGGGTGTTTTTTGCGGTGCAGCAGCTCCCTGGGATGAGCTGAGCGGCGCCGGGGAATTCCATCTTTAATATTTGATCTCTGCTCAGGGATGCAGAGCCCAGCTGTGCTGCACTAAATGTCCTCTTACATTTGGGGAAGGCTTAAAAACGCTGCAGGGAAAAGCCAAGCTGAAAAGTGAAGTGGAAGGAGAGGAGAGGAGAGGAGAGGAGAGGAGAGGAGAGGAGAGCTTTGTGTTCGGGGGCCGCAGCCCCGTCCTGCCTCTNGGAGAGGAGAGGAGAGGAGAGCTTTGTGTTCAGGGCTGCTGCCCCGTCCTGCCTCTTTGCCTTGGGAATCTGCAACTTCCCAAAATCTCCTCAAAAGCTTGCAGGTCTCCCATAGATTTTCCTCTTATTTGCTCTTATTTTTTTTGGGTTGCTATTTTTTTTGGGGGGGGTTGTTTCTAAGGCTGAGAAGCTAAAATTGGACACATATTTCCCGTCCCAGCATGAAATTCGATTGTACAAAATGGCATTTCCTTGTTTCCCGAGCCTTTCACATCAGTTTAACTCCACATTCAAAGCCCTGCTCGGCTCCTTTGTCATCAGTTTCCAGAGGGAATTTGGAAAGGGGATGTGGCTTTAACTGGGGGATGAATTTCACCTGCATTTCTGGGGTGTTTTTAGTGTTGCTCCCTTGGTTTTGGGGTCGTGCAGAAGTTTCTGTGCTTTGCTGGTTCACCTTTCACGGGGTTAAGGCTACAAATATTCCTGAAAATTTAAAAACCTTGAGGTGTTTGTCCTGATATTCAGAAATTTACACCCAGTTTTTGACCCAAAACCTGACATTTCACATTATCCCCACTTGTGTTTGTACTTGTTAAAGGACATTGGAGAGGAGAAACATTCTGTGAGCAGCAGATTTGGAATAAAAATATTGTGAACTACTTTCCCATATTTTACTTTTCAGCAGCAAATGTGATACAGCTGAAACAAGGATTGTTTCCCCCCTTTAACTTGTTAAACAGATCCAGTCTGAGCCTGAGAGGTCGTGTGGAAATTCTGCATTTCTGGCATTTCTCTTGTTTTTGAGGAGAGGGGAAAAAAAAAAAAAAATCCCTCAAAAGACCCCTGAGAAATTAATTTGGTTAAATCACTTGTGAGGAATTGGGTCCATCTGCTCAAAGAGTTGAGTGTCTGAGTTCACACAGACACAAAAAGCAAAAGGAGCCCTTTTTTTGGGGCAGGGGATGCTCCTGCTCCGAGGGGTTGAGGGAAAAGGGGGAGTTTTTCTCAGTGTCTTTTATTTCCCTGTAAATGGAAATAATGAAAAATGTGTTGATAACCTGAGGGTGTGAAATAATGGGGGGGATTGTGGACAGATGAGGGGCAGGGGCAGAGCTCAGGGCTCTGAATTCCAAGCTGGGAGACACGAAATTCGGAGTCAGGACAGACAGAACTCCAAGGGAAGGGACACAGAGCTCAAAATAAGGAGAATTCAGAGGAAAGGGACACAGAATTCAGAGTAAGGAGACACAGAATTCAAAGGAAAGGGACACAGAATTCAAAATAAGGAGGCAAAAAAATTCATATTAAGGAGGCACAGAATTCAAAGTAAAGGGACACAAATTCAAAGTAAAGAGACACAGAATTCAAAATAAGGAGACAAAGAATTCAAAGTAAAGGGAGACAAAATTTGGAGTAAGGAGAGACAGAATTCCAAGTAAAGGGACACAGAATTCAGAGTAAGGAGAGACAGAATT
>VYZS01051582.1:3911-43634 GCA_013400695.1 Neodrepanis coruscans | reverse complement strand
TGGATTCCATTAGATAATTGGACCTAATCCAAAGCCCATTGAAATAACTTCAGGATTCTGTATTTTCGATGGAATAAGCCTGTTTTTAAAGTGCAGTTATTTCAATTCATAAAAAAGAGTTATTCTGCAATACTTCCGTGATTACCCCTCTCCCTAAAGATTTTGAATAGTGAACATTTTTATGGCACTGTACAATTCATATCTCACTTCATGGTGTCCCCACAGATGGCTGCAGATGCTATTTCTGGTTTACCTTTTTATTTGAACTGGAAACATTTCAGCAACTTTCCAAATGTTCTGAACTCTTCATTGGCAAAAACCATTTACAGGCAACGATGATCAAATGCATATGTTATGGCTATGCCTGGCTGGTTTAATGGATATGTTTGTCATTTTCCTTTCGCCCTCAGCTTTACATCCAGGCCAGACGCCCTGAGAACCTGACCTTGTCCATTGCCAGAGCAGCCTACCATTCCCATCCTGTGCAGCTGCAGGGTGTGAACAGAGGAGCACCGTACCAGCAGTACCAGCCTGTTGTCATGCTCGAGCAGGCTTATGTCATCCAGTGGGATGGTAGAGCACCTGAGGATGTTATCCTGTACCCCATCAACTTCAACAGGTACTGCCTGATGCTGTTAGAAAAAGGTCTGGAGCCTTATCATTTTCCCAGGTTATTCACAAGTGACCTTTCAAAGGCCTCAGTGATTTCTGACAGTGTGGAAGGAAGGTGTAAAATGTTGGCACATACTGATGCAAAGAGATGTTTCTGCTTTCGCTTTACTCCAGCTTTTTTGATGTGCTGAGATGTTTCCCTTTCCAGAAAGTTTTTAAATAGAATCCAAGTAAGTCCTGGCTTGCTGTCCCTGAAATCCCTCCAGAAGAGTTCTGGCTCTGGTACATTTGTTTGTACTAGTTGCTGCACACATAATTTATCTCCTATATATATAAAGTGCAGAAATACATCAGAATGTGCACAAAACTTTGCATCTTCTGTAAAACAGCACTGGAATCACTGTTTCTTTTTAAATAAAGTTTTGAAATGTTAGGTTTCAGCACAGCAAAATTGCAGGCTGTGCTGTGTTTATTTCCCATGTTTTATTCTAGTGTTATATAAGAACAAGGCATGTCTATTTCAGATGCTAGTTTTGTCCCTTGTAATCTGTTTTATTTTTCATAATTTAATTTGTGGTTTTTTGTACTGTTCTTACTTTACCTGTGCTTTGCAATGTTAGGAGAGAGTCCTGCAACCCAGTCAGTTTAGCAGGGACAGGGATTGCCACGCTTTGCACAGATGTGATGGTGCAAGAGATAAGCACCACAAGAAAGCCTGTCCCTCACCTTGGGTTCTACAGTTTGAGTGANAATCACTGTTTTCCATATTAAAATATCTTTCTGCAATTTAAGGAAGAGGGAAATCTATTAGTCACTCACAGACAAGCTGAGCTTTGCAGTTATTGTCTGTCTTCAAATGGTTAGCTATTTCCTTGCAATTACAGAGCTAAATCTTCTGCCGAGTATCTGATGGTTTCTCTGTCATTGCGCCAATTCATACTTGCCAAAGCTTTGGGCCATAGTCTTCGAGCACAGATTTAAATTTGAAGACAGCACTGGGTCTTTGGTAAATCTCAGCTTGAGGTTTAGCTCTTTTTCAAGCTACAATTTAACTACATTTTTAATATTGAAAACCACAATGTGGTTGTGGTTTCTTTTGTTTTGTGTGAAACCAGTTATTTGAACTGGGCAAAGGTTTGTAGAGTTTTCTGATCCAGAAACAGTTGGCAAGGTATCTGTTTTGAAGAATTATAAACAAGAAATGTACTGTAACAAACGAAAACCACAGTTTCACTTCATTTCATTTAGAGCATCTTGCTAGGGAATAATTGGGAATGAATTGTGTGGCTGCCCTGTCTACACCTCAGGTATGCTGGATACACTCTAATGTGAGACTTCAGGCTGATGCAATAGTGAAATGTCCAGGCTGCATGGAAAAACATGGAGAAATGTGATTCTTGCGGAAGGGTAAAGGAATGGAGATGAAAAAGAGGTTTTAGAAGTTTGAAGGAAAATAATTGCCTGCTTAAGCAGTTCCATGTATGACTTTTACAAAGCATTGTATTCTAACCAGTTCTGGAATAGAAGAAATCTTGGATTGTGGAGCCTAGAGTAATCAGAGATAGAAAATCAGGGAAGAATTTTACCTGTCCCAAATGGCTTTGTGTTTTGTTTGTTCTTTTGAAATTCAAAATACTTAAAAATCTTCAAAAAGGAGTTCTTAACATAGTAACATCTGTGCCAAACGTGATGCAAACAAAATAATGTTTGATGAACTTTAATAGCAATGTTCTAGGATTAATAATTTCAGACATAACCTGAGTGAACAGTTAAACTATTTTCAGTCTGATCATAGTAAGATGATGGATGGCTCTATCCAGGATGCTGCCTTTCCAGCTAGGCAGTCCTAATGCTTCTGGACTGATTTGCTCTGTGCTGGCTAAAAGAAGGTCAGAGGGGAAATAAGGAATTTGACAGGGAGATGTGTACCAGGATTTGGATTTCTGTGGAGGTCAGGCACAGCACTAGTGTTGAATACTTGCATGATTAACACTTTCCCTGCCTCTGAAGCACTATAAAAAGACCCAATAGAAGTAATGCCAGTCCAGACATCTGCTGGAAGACTGGAACACCCAGATTCCTGGGGTGGGCAGGAGCTGTTTGGGATGAATTCACATGACTCAGCTGAAATTGGCAGCTGTGAGCTGCGAATTTTGTCCAGTGAGTTCAGAGGCATCGCTTGGGTGGATTTGCTCAGTGCAGGAGGACATCAATTAGAGCCCAATCACCCAGCAGATCTTTCTGTTGTGCTTTCTATCTTCCCTCCTTCCATCTTGCTGCAGTACTTGTGTTTTCCTCACACTGATTCAAACCATGGCTAGAATAATCCTTCAGTTTCTTTGCTTCCATCAAAATACGTGGCTAAACCAAACAGAATTGCTGTGTCTCCACATGTTGCCACGTGGTACAAAGGGGCTGTTAAACTCCTGCCAGCGTCATTCCCAGCGAGAGATGACTGGTTTGCATTGTCAGGGTAGCTATGGCCCACTTTGTCCCTCCCAAAGCCGTGCTGAAGACCCACAGGCTCTGTTTTCAGACTGCTGGGGAACACTGCTGGCTCAGCAGAAATGCCTGTTTAAGCTATGGATAGAGTTGCCTATCTAATGACTGGGAGTTTCCCTGCAAGAATGAGAAGGCATATGGGTATTGATGCTTCTGGAAAGAGGTAGTGCAGGGCAACTAATTTGTGAACGTTTTGGCAAGTAAGCAGAAGGACAGCACAGGCAGGAATTTTAATGACTAGGAATGAAGTGTGCTCCAGAATCAGCCCAGATCTGCTGAGGCTTTCTTTCAGGGCAGAAAATGCATGCACAACTTTCATGAACCCTCAGACCACTTCTCCATGTGTTTTATCTCTTTTTGACATGGTTTNTGGCAGTTAGATTAAGCATTCCTTGCTTTTAATGAGGACAGGGAAATACCTCTATACTTGGTCTCTTAAGGCTCAGAGGGAAGGGTTTTCCCTTCATAGGGCTCTCTGCTGTGGCTTGACAGGGAGAATTCAGGGAAATGTGAGCATCTAATAGTATAAAGAGAGTGAGTTTTATAGGCAGATTGACAAAGCACTTCAAGAGGGGACTTTCCTTTGTATTGCACTCCTCTGCCAGATGCTGGCTCCAAGGACTGTGCTGGGCAGGATTTCCCAGGGTCTCTCCACTGGCACCCTCTTAGCTTTGCCTGGAGGAGTACAGTGAGGTTCATCATATTGGTGTTCTTTGATGCCTTGATGCAGGAATTCGATCCTTATGAGAGTCTTAAATTATTTTTTTTAAATGGCAGCAGAGGGCCAAATTTCATTTCAACAGGAGCAAAAGGGCANGTACAAAGGGGCTGTTAAACTCCTGCCAGCGTCATTCCCAGCGAGAGATGACTGGTTTGCATTGTCAGGGTAGCTATGGCCCACTTTGTCCCTCCCAAAGCCGTGCTGAAGACCCACAGGCTCTGTTTTCAGACTGCTGGGGAACACTGCTGGCTCAGCAGAAATGCCTGTTTAAGCTATGGATAGAGTTGCCTATCTAATGACTGGGAGTTTCCCTGCAAGAATGAGAAGGCATATGGGTATTGATGCTTCTGGAAAGAGGTAGTGCAGGGCAACTAATTTGTGAACGTTTTGGCAAGTAAGCAGAAGGACAGCACAGGCAGGAATTTTAATGACTAGGAATGAAGTGTGCTCCAGAATCAGCCCAGATCTGCTGAGGCTTTCTTTCAGGGCAGAAAATGCATGCACAACTTTCATGAACCCTCAGACCACTTCTCCATGTGTTTTATCTCTTTTTGACATGGTTTCCACCATCTGCACCCCCTCAGACCTGCTTGTATTTTTTTTGTTTGCTGTTTCTGGCTTGTTTGCTTGTTTGTTTGTTTTTTCCCTGCTTCACAGAAAGATGAGAATTATCTGTAAGATTAAGTTAAGGACTTTCCTTAAAATTATTATCCTGAAGAACAAAGGTTCACCAAGAAAATTAAGCTTGTTACAAGGTGGGGAAGAAGCTGGTAAGCCAGGAGGAGAGGGGGAAGACATTATTTGGTTGCAAGTAAGTGCCTTCTTTTGGGTGCTGGAGAGCAGTACAAAGATTGGCACTCCATACAATAATCAAAGTTAGAAATTAAGTCCTTCAATTTAATAACTCGGGCTTTGTGCCTGTGCAAATTTTTTAATCAGAAAAGAAGCAAAGGCAAATACTATTATCAAAGGCACAGGGCTGTTCAGTTAGTCAGCCAGGCTTCTTCGTGTTATCAGCATATCTAAAGATAAGAATTAAATCTCCTNGGAGCAAAAGGGCAGATGTCCATGTGTGTGCCCAGGCACGTGTGCAGCCCTTCCCCTGCTATGGTGTTTGTGCAGGGATGGACAGAGGTTCACTGCTTAACTCCTGTATTTGCTAGGCTGAAGACCTGTGCTTGGGCTTGTTATCTTGTTCGCCAGTGAATAATGCTAATTATCTGAAAATTCAAGAGCCCAGAATGAGTTTGTGTCTGAATTTTTCATTGAAAATACTGGGTCCTTTGGACCTTCGGTGGTAAAAAGCCTCCAGGATGCTGTAACCCATCCAAAGGTGGAGATTTCAGTGTAAGGAAACTTATGCAGCCTAAGTCTGCACTGAGACTCTAGGGGACTCATTATATTTGTATTTGCCAGGGTTGTGTATGTAGGGCTTTTTCCTATGGCTTATTATTCAATGCCATTCTCATTCATACTTTCAGCTACTTGTCATTTTTGCGATTAAATTCCTTAGTGGTGATAAGGTCTGCAGAAAAACAAAGTTAACAAGACAAGGCTAGAATGTACTTATTGCAGTCTTGCCCAGTTTAGGGATATTTCCTAAGTTGTTTCTTTTTCAGATTAGCTTGAAATGAGCTTTTCCTTTTGCTTTCCAGATTGATAAATGCACAGAAAGTCATAATTAGTATTTCAAAGTTGAGCTAACAGTTTAAGGCTGTGAATGCTTTCCTGTTCTTGTACGTGCAAGAGTTCTGACCTGGATCCCCCAGGTCTGGATGGAACACAAGTAACGCCAGCACTATTTCCAATAATAATAAGTAAAGCGCTACTTGGGTTTCATAGCTTGCCCCTTCTGATAACATCTATAATTCAGACTTAATCATCCACACAACACAGAAGTCAGCAGATGTATTTGAATTAGCTTTTGTCTATTTAAATCCCTTGAATTACTCGCAGATCAACTAATTGATGAAAGTCACAAGATAATTTAAAAAAAGAAATTGGAAACAAGCTAAAATATTGGCCACAACACCAGGTTGCACAATTGGACAGGAGCAGTAGCTGACATTGCCATGTTCGAGCAATCTTAAAGCCCCTAAAGTCTTTGCCTCCCCACCTGCTCCCTTCACTGCTCTCCGTCCTCTGCAGCTGGGATTAACAGGGTGATTTGGAGGAGACACATCCTTCTTGAGCTGATCATTTTACAGCATGAATTAGAGCAATTGAGCATCAGACAGTCCCCAGATGCCTGTTTGTCTTTCCTTTCCCCAGGTTGCTTGTCACTTTGAAGCCTGGCATAGGAAACATGAGGGTTTTTCCTTGCTTTCACCCTTCTTCTGGCTCATGGAGTGGAGTTGAGGGGTCTGAAGGAGCCTCTCCTGACCTGATGTGCACAAGGCACAGCAGTGAAAATGCTAAGTATGCAATAGTCAGTGATAGAGTACTTGGGAAGACATTAAAATGATAGAAATTGAATTGGGATGTGATTCTTCCATGAAAATATGTAGGGTGGGAAAAAAAGATGAAAAGATGATGTACTGTATTTAAATGCGGGAAGTTTGTTTTTGTTTCTTGAGTATATTTGTCTGCAAGCCAAATGCTGTCTGAGTCAGACCCTGGTTTCATGAGGTTCAGCGGAACTGTACCTCAGGGCAGGATGTCTCCAGTAATTTGTTGAGCTTCACAAAAGCAAAAACCTTTTTTTGCCTAAGGAGATGTGGATAAAACAAAAGATTTTAATTTATATTAAAATATGATCTTTTAATGGCATTTCCTAAATAGCAACATTTAGGAAAGACATTTAAATCCCAATATACACAACTCTAATTACCTAAACACATACCTGACTTGTTACCATCCCCTGAAACAAATTGGCTGGCTATTCATCCAATAGCCATATTTGTCACTGCAGGAGGTTTTGGGTGTGTTAATGGACTTGAGTTGAAGAGAAGTTGAGATTGGGAGAAATTTTTTTGAGAGAAAAAACAGCTGTATCCTGACTGAGAGCAAGGAGCATTGACCTCCTCTGAGTTATTCTTGGGATATGTTGGAGACTGAATGGTGGTATGCTTTTTTTGTCCTTTGAAGTTTAAAATTTAGCCTGTGAGAGACAAACTTACCAAAGCAATACGTGGGGATTTCTGCTTTGTTCCCATATTATGAACAGAAAGGTTTGAAGTTCCCAGTTCTCTCACTCCCTTTGAAAGCTCAGCTCACGTAGATGTTGACCAAAATGTCAGAGGAGTTGTTTTTAAATAAGAGTAATAACAGTTGGAGGAGACTGACTCACTGGATAGAACTCTTCTGTTTTTTCAAACCCAAGATAAAAATATGTAATTTTCAGTTGTACTTTATGGCATTCTCTCATTAGCTTACCCCAGATTTTAATCATTGCAATCAGGATTTGGACTGTACACGTCCACAATCTTCAGCTACGTGACACACCATGTCAATAAGCATAGTGGGGCTGTTTTCTAGAATAATATTCATCAGTTTAGGGGCTCCCTTTGCTAAAATAAAGCCAAGATTGACATCCAGCATAACCAGAAAGCCCAGCACTAAATGATCTCTATTTGCCCAGGACTCCTGTCCATCTGGTGTATTGCTCAAGTATGGAACAAGTGTTATTTTTCCTCTCCCAGGCAATAAGAGGCCCAGACATGCACTTTTTCTATGTTTACTCCAGCCAAATCTCATCTCCAAGTTACATGACACATTTTACAGAATCCCACCACTCACAAAATCTCCCCTCCTTTGCCTGCTTGATCCTGTTTCTCTGACTGTCTTTGCTTTTGAGAGTTTGGGGTTGAACTGGGGGGGTGTTCTGAGGGTTGTAAATGAGGTATGTATGTGTGTACGTGCAGATCTATATCTACCACATGTCCAAGAACAGGAAACCTCCTGTCTGCTTTTCTGCCTTTCCCTTGTCCTTTTTAAGCTTTTGCTTATCCCAGGAAGCCTGCTCATTTGCCAAAACATAGAATACTTTTTTAACACTTTGTCTGATGTTTATGCTTCACCTGAAAGAGCCAGAACTGCAAATGACAATGTGCTGGTGAAAAAAAAAGAACAGTTTCTTGTGTCTGTTTCATCCAGCCATTCCAAAAGAAAGTAAGCAGGCTAAATACATTGGTAAAAATGCATGAAGTGCTCTGTGGGGATTGTTGAATGTCAGTGACAGAGGGGCAGAAGTGTCAGGTTTTATACCAGTTGATGTCGGCAGATTCTCAAAAATTTTTCTAGTAATGTTTGAAACTGTTAGGACCTGCTTTTTGCTAGTGTATATTTAGTTTTTCTTTTTCAAATGCCAAATTTGTTGCTTTTCTAAAAACACAGGAAAATGTTGGTCTGATCAAGACAAAAAAAAATTAATGAGGTTCCTTGTTTATAAAATGAAATTAACTTTTCACTAGAAAAGGTTGTGGACACAATTATTTAGCTTTGGGGTGCAAATATCTTAAATAGCTAGAGTTAGTTTTCTATGCATATTAGTATGTCTTTCATTTAAACTGGAAAGTCGGACTTTCAACTTGAGAATATTTTCATTGGTTTTTCTTGCAAGAAATTCCTGAGAATAAGTTGAAGACAAAACAAAACAAGTCCTGTATATTGCTACATTGGCATTTTGTTTATTAAGTCTGACTTCTACCCCTTGTGTTTTAAATGAGTTTTTCCCCTTTGCTTCTGCTGATCTTTAAGCACAAGAGCACCTAAAGCTGCACATGTTCACCCAACCTTCAGGTAGTGCTCTGACATTACTTGAATTCATAATTTTGGATCTACTATGAATTCTGTGTTTTCATTTCTTGCCAGTGCTGTATGTGTCCCCAGGCCCCCAAACACCTGTGATGTTCCCAGATGTGACAGTACTGAGAGCTGCAAAACCAGGACTTAGCTACGACATATTTAGGCTGTTTCAAATTTTTCTTATTCTGTCTGCAAATATTCACCCCAGAGTAGCAGCTGGTAAATAGTACAGAATTGAGAGATTTAAGCAGAGAAATAAAGCAGGACCCACAGTTACTGACCACCCTGAAAAAGAGGAAGATTTCCTGCACTTGAGACGAGCCAGGAGGTCCTCAGTGGCCAGTGCAGTGGCTGAGGAAGATACACACACATCTGTTTTACTTTGAACTCAGTGTCCAGGATGTCCTATGCCTGAATACTGCTCACTACCTGAGACTGTATCTCTCCCTCAATTTTGGCAATGGCTGGAAGTACAGGCATCTAACTCCCATCTGCTGCCCAGCTGAAAGGCAGAGCCACAGCCATGGTCCCACAGCTGTGCTGGCATCGCTTGCTTTGCTTTTGCTGGAGGTGGTGGAGCCCAGCTCATTCACACAGCCAGGCATTCTGAAGAGTTTACAGTGGGTTTTGAACAAGCTGAAGAAACAGAACTGAAGTGCAGAACTAAATATGAAGCTGTTAAAATACCACTAAATTAAAGAGAAAATAACCACCTTATTCTTTCCTATATTTACGTAATGGATAACTTCTAATGTCTTCCCTTCTCACATCTCCTCCCTAGCCCTTTGTTGTGGGAATGTACTCAACTCTTCCTTCACAAACTCCAAAGTGGGTGCTTTTCATTTGATCTTTTCAATCCTGGTGTCATTTATTTCAGTACTTCACTCAGCCTCCTCAAGTGCACACGAGGCTGTAGCACTCCTATTCCCAATGCTCCAGCAACTCAAGACAGCCACAGCTGTGGGGTTTTCATGCTTTTTTTTCCTCTTTCACTCCCCAGTTTCCTTTTCTAATGCCTTTCTCATTCTCCAGGGAGGTGGCAGTCAGTGTAGCACTGCACCCAAACTGATTCCCAGCATTTGGGGGAGTGACAAGCCCTTTTTGTGATGGTGACTTCAGGGGGTGAAATGTGTTAACGCAATGCAAATCACCCTTATGAAACAGCCAAATGTCTTGGGACTCCGTCCTAAAAATATTCCACAGATATGGCTTTGGTACATTTCTTTCATTTCCTCTAGTTAGAGGCCCGATCATCTGAAAATATATCCGTTTTCGAGCTGTCCTGTGTTATGACACAGCTGGAGTTGGTTAAAATCTAGAGGGCAGTATCTGGCTTAAGCTGATGGGTCTTTGTGTGGCTTTGATTTATTATTTTAGAACAGGCTGTCCCTTTTTTTATCCTGTGATAGCTTGGTTTTGTTTTAATGAAAAAAACAGAGCAAGGCTGAAATATCTTTGCTTTATTACTGTCCATGTGTAAAACAAAGTAGAGGTCTAGATTCCCAGATTTTACCAAATTGAAGTAGTTTTCCCCCGTTTATTGCTCTGCAGGCAGGGATGGGAGGCAGATCACTTCAGGGAATCCTTTGGAGAAACTTTGACTTCCTGAGCTTTGTAGGATGCAGAGAGACAGACGATGAAGGTTATGTTTGTCTTTTTCTATACCAAATATATATATTCTCACATTTTAACCAGAAATCCATGGGCTTAAAAGAGTACATTCAAATCCTGGATGGTTTTAGTGACATAAGGAAATTGAGCCACTGTACTGGTTCAGCCATTTTGGTGCTACATGCTGAGCCATTTCAGAGGGGAGGAAGGAGGAAAAAAAAAAAGAAGCTAATTACCTTGGTGTTTAGTTTTTCTTTTCAAGTGTAAACTTCTTGTGTCTTTCTGCTTTGCACAGCACGAGTGCACCCCACGGAGAGGAATGGGCATTAGGATCTTTTGCAGAAGATCCTTCCCATCAGTGTCTGAATTGCACTGTAGCTGCATTTTTAGCTCTAAGTCTTGCACCAAAGATTTTTATTTTGGAGCCATTTTTGATCTGCAAAAGTGTGGCAATGGCAATCACAGGGTGAAGCAAAGCCATGGTCACAATTTTTTTGGTGAATATGTATGCTGAAGTTGGGGTAAACAAGAGTTAAAAGATGACTTAACTTTACCCTTAGTTATTCTAAACTGACATTGAAGAAAGAGCCAGGGAGAGCGATATTTTAATGGAAACCATAATAATAAACTTTGCTGTAAAGTGGAGGAAGCAGGTCTCTTTAGACCATGGCTCTGGTTCAAGTCGGAGATTACTTTCTAATTCCTGAATCTGTGCCCCTGGTGAAATGTCTGCTGGATCCTGGTTCCCTCTCCTGCAGCAGCTCCAGATGAAATTAAACAAGCCCTGGCTGCCTCAGGAGACAAGAGTGGGTATGTGTCTGGTTGTACCTCAGCCTTATGGGGCAAGGAAGTGAAAATATCTGATTTTAAGCCATCCTGGCACCTGACTCAAAGTCTTCTGAGGTCAGCCGGTGTCCCTGGATCAGACCTTCGCAATAAGCAACTGTTGTTTCCAGACAAAGCAAAAAATCTGATTTTCTTTGGCTTTGAGGATTTGTTGTGTTTTTTAAAGGAAAAAGAGAACCTCAAAGGATATTTCTTTGTTTTCCCCTGAAGACTGTACTCTTGGCTGCAGACCATCTCTCTAGTACTCAAGCTCTTAAGTGCATTTTTTCCCTTCTTCCCCACCCCCGGCCTGCCCTTTTTACTGACAGAGGAGACTGGCTGCGTGTTGCCCTCTGCTATCCCAGGGAAACCGTTTTCCAGGTGGTGGCAGATATCTACCAACGACAGACAGGGACAGTGCACAGTGTCCAGCACTACCTTGCTGCTCCTTCCCTGGCCAACGCTCTCAACAGAACTCATGAGCAGCTCTTCTACTTCGACAGAGCATCAGGGTGAGCCCTGCTGTGACCCTGGGTGGGCAGCAAGACCTTGGGGTCTTTCTTTTGCCAGCCCCAGCACCTCCTTTCCCTTTCTCATAGTTAAAATTCAGGTGCATCCACCTTGCATGCTTTCTTCACTGATTTCAGGTCAAAATGGATTTCTAGGCTCGAGTACCTGGTATACATGTCTGTCTGTATTGGAGCACTGATTCGCATTCCTGCAAATTCCTGCAAAAGTCATGGCTGACTTTTTTGGCTGGAATGAGTTTGTTGTGCACCTGCTTAACTTGCTGTAGGTGTGGGCAAGGTGTAAATATTTGTTTAAACCTATTGTACTCCAAAGGACCATGAAAAAGAGGCATCTTGTGACCACTGTGGCTCTAACACAGAGACAGTTTGAGAAGTTTTCAACTTCTTCATAATGCCATGAAGAGAGATTTCTAAAATAATTACATCCTAATAACCAGATTTTATCAAAAAAGGAGAACACCCCATCATATCTCTTATTTGGAAGCATGAAGACTGTCTTAAAAATCTTGCACTGTCTTTGTAAGACTTTAGGACATGTTTGGTTAAAAAAACATATTACGAAACGGTGTTTCTCAGTCAGCTAAAACAGGGAGGAAAAAAGTGTTTTGTGGTTTAACCATGAGTCCCATGATACTTCACCTGACTAAGCAGCTACTTCAGGAATCAAATCCACAAATGCCAAATTTGAAAATAAGACGGGATATATTTATTCATTCAACCATAACACATATGCAGTCAAATCCCGGAATGCCTTCTCTGCTAACCAGACTCCTTGCTGATGGCCAGGTCTCTCTCATTGCAGAAATTGTGAAACAGCAATTTGCTAATTAATCCTTCTTAAAAAAAAACAACCAAACAAACAAAAACTTGCCCAAATTCTGTAAACAGGTTGTTTACTACTGAATAGAAAGGAAAATGGTCACACGTGTGGATCTGTGAGGGAAGAGTCATAAGCTGCCAGCAGTCATCTGGATCTGGCACATGCAGACTAATGGGGCTAACCTAACTAATTTCTGGCAGCATCAACCTTTTGGTTCTCTGTTTGGTTCAACAGCAATTTTTTTTTTAGCCTTTTAGAGTAGAGAAGTTATTGGATTGGCTTTTTTTCTTTTCCTGTTGTTGTTTTTTAGACTTTATTTCATAATGAGTGGGATGTCTCCCCTTCTTTTTTTAACCCCACATGCTGGATCCTTGGAAAGGAACCAAGCTTACTCATTCTTTCTTCCAGACTAATAGAAACAAATATTTAGTTTGAAAAGAAATAGAATGAAAAATCTCTACAAAGCTCATGTATTTTTTTGATCCTGGAGCTGAACTGAGCTGTTTATATAACTTCCTCAGCCTGAACTGTAGAATGGACAGGATTGAAAACATACCAGAAAGAGCTATAAACAAAAATGAACTCCAAAAGGCAGAAGAAACCTGGTTGTTTTGGAACTTCTATCATGCATGCCTAGGGCTGAGCTCTGCCATGAAGTGAGCTGAAAGGTCGATGCTTGTAATTCCAAGCAAACCTGTCTCCTGCACAATAGCCTAAGCATAGCTGCTGTTCATTCTCCAGTGGGATGCCACCATGCCTGGGGGCAGCAGGGGTGCTTGGGGCTGGAGGGGGATCTGCCCCACATGCTGCTTGCCTGGGGAAACATATGGGCATATGGACTGCAAGTGCTGCAGCTCTCACCACATCAGGAAGGGAGCTCAACCTGCATCCTTGAAAGACCATTTGGCAGTGGATGTGCAGATCCTTTCTCTGCTCAGCTTGTCCTCTAAGCACATGGGGGGTTCTAATGCCTCTGTTTACTCCCATTTCTAGGTACCTGTTTGTTCACCTGCAAGCCCGTGAAGCTCGGAAAGGACACAGTTACTGCTCCCAGTGGGGCTGCGAACGCATTAAAATTATGGCACACATGTCCCCTGGGGAATCCTGGAGCTGTGGTCCCAACCCCTTTACTGAAAGGCCAGAGGCAGCTCAGCACCCCATGTCCCAGCACCTGGCCAGGCCGTGCAGTGCATGTGGGGCCCCTCAGGTACCACCACAATGTGTGAAACAGCCCCAGTGTTACACAATGTATGTGCACACACATGAGGGCAATTCGTTTTGACAGCATATAAGGAGAAGCCACACGGAATTCCCACAGATGAGTCTGCCCAGCATCATGTAACCTCTCTAGAGGAAAGAGTTTTGCTCTGAATTTCTGTAGCTTTTAGTGTCATGCTTTAAAGATTGCCATAAAGAAATTACCCTTCTGGAAGCACACGGGTGCACAATCATGGCACTTCCCCCCTCCCCTCGTTTCTTTGTTTTAAACCAAAACTAAAAGGAGTAATCAGAAGGCTTATTTTGGATTAACTTTGAATTCTGAAGTACAGCATTGTTGCTGTATTTCAAACTGGGAAGACTGGTTGACAGGAATAACTGGAAAATTAGAGCCACCTTTTCTCTTCATTTACTGTAAATTCACCCCACTCTAAATCCTGTAGAACTGTTTCAGACTCCCACAGTCCTGCATTTGAATAGCCAAGAAGAATATATGAAACCCATACTCAACTTTTATGCTTATTTAGCAGCAGAGTGACCATTAGAGGTTTCTTCCAATCAGCATTGCTACAATCTTGTGATAAATGCTGTCTTAATAATGAGCACTTAATTGTGAATCAGGATCCCAATTTGAATAAAGGACTCTGAGTTTTGCAATCATGTATATATGAGCATTGATACCTGGTGTCATTTTGCTGATAAAAAACAGCTAGCAAGCCAATTTTTAAGATTCTGTCTCTGATGTAATTGCAGGTTGCTATTACCAGCACACCCTCAGTCAAGTATATAAGGATACAGATTCAATCTCTTGGCAGGGCAGACATACAAAACCACTTGACATCTGCATTCATTAAGGTATGTTGTATTTTACTGCATTTGAAGTGGTGGTTAAACAGAGGAAACTTATCTCCAAGGAAAGCTACTGCAGAATCTTGATGAGCCTTGGCAGAAGGAAACAAGAAGTTCCCCTGGAAGGGACAAGTGCATTGTTCTCTCTTATAATTAACTCCATTAAAGTCACTGGGAGTTCGTATTCTATTCAGATGAGGATTTGAGCTCTTATGGGGAAAAAAAGGCCTTTTATCACCTCAGAAGAATTAACACTACCACTCTAATGTAGAGGAAGGGGAGGAAAAACCAAACCAGAAGTCATTGTTCACAAAGGATCTGGGGAAAAAAAACAAGTTTGTTTTTCTGATTTTCTCTGCTGGCATGGCACTAAAAGCTAAAAATAACTATTATTCACTACTGAAGCAGTGTGGAGCTGTCAGGTTGTCCCTGCACATGCCTTGTATGTCTGCCTACATAGTAAAAGGTGATTAAAATCATTCTTGCAAGAACCCTGTCCAGGCTTACATGCTTGTGTGCTACTGAATTACAATTAATGCTAACAAATGCCAAGCAAAGCTGGTACAGCATCCTTAAGGAGTCTGAGCAGCCAAAGTTCCTTGCTAGTGCACTGGCTGCATCATCAAAAATTTATTCAAAATCATTAGGAAGCAGGTGTCACTGGAGGCAGCTTGCTTACCTGTGGTGAAGTACAGACACCTGTGTGTGCAGCACTTCTGGGACAGGTGTAATATCCTCAAAGCTTCTTTGCTTTTTCTAAGGCTTTAATGAAAATTTTTGGTTTTTTTAAGGAAGTTTTATTTCTGACACATGTACTCCTGGGCTAGGCAAACGGTAAAAGTTAATGTCTAAAGGAGGATTCTTACCCTGAATCTTAAAAGGTGAAGAAAATTTGGAAATAGAGAAGCACATGTTTTGTTCTTGTTTTGCTGATTGAAATGTAAAAGTCGGAAATGTTTTAAATTTCTCATCCGAGTTCCGCAGGTGCTGAGTGATCTGAGTGTGGTGTTCCCTGTCCCAGTTCCTGTGGGGCTGCGAGATCCATGTGCTGGCTCCTCTGAGGGTCTGCAGCATGGGACAGGACACACATCAGGACATACCCTTGTTTCTTTGGCAGTAGCTCATATTTGGGTCTGTTTGCTGTGGTGGTTGCTCTCTGCTGTGTGTGCATCCAGACTTTGACACACTTCCCAGGCTCAGGAGCGTGAGACAAACAGGACGGGCAAAAGATTTAGTCTGTCTTTGCTCCTCTTCACTCTCTGCTCACCCATGGCCTGGACATTCATGTTTCCCTTACCCTTGGCCCCCTATTCATTCAGCATCATCTGACAAGTTGCAGAAGCCACTTTTTAACACTTGGCTCCCTCATTCAGTCTGACCCTATATTCCTTGGAGACATATATGTCTTAGATTGATGGGATGTATCTGAAATCCTTGGTGTCTGCGGGCTTTGGCAGACTATGTGGATTGCAGTCTTGCGTCTCCTGTGTTGAACATTTGACCTTGGGACATTGTTGCTCTCCTTGGTGGAGGTTGTGTTCTCCCAGGATGGGCTGTCCCGCAGAATGTTGGGTAGATGTACCAGTGCCAGGCACCTCAGAGAGCTTTTGGCTTTCTAATAGTAAATACCTTGACACATCCTGGGAGGTGTAACTTGGGGAAGGGGCTCTTGCTGTAGGAAAGGGTAAGAGTAGGAGCCACTTCTGCTACAACTACTTGAGGTGCTGGGACAGCCCTACCAAGGAGGAATAGTTTGGTTTTGATATTTACATTTTCAGGGAAAACAAAAAAAAGTGCATATATCACCTCTATTCCCCCATCTGCTGTCTCAGCACCTCTCCCTTGCTCTGCGGGCAAATCTGCTTTGCCAAGTGACAGTAATTTCCCCCACAGGAAAGGAAACTGTATTAAGGCTGAGGTAAGCATTTTACTCTCAGGATTCTCTGCTTCTCAAATGTATCTTCCTAATCCACACAAGATGCCGATGACCTCATTTCTCGTGTTTTTGTACCCCTTTGAGAACTAAGAGTTTTGCTTCCTCTTGCCACTGACCAAATATCAATGATGTCACTTCATCTGTATTAATGATACATTTAAAATTGTAGGTATTTTTAAAATGTAGATATTTTTATTGCTTGTAATTCCCTTGTGGAGGAGCATGATCATAGTCTGAGGCTCCCCAGCCTGCCTTCATAAAACCTACCTCTGTTTTTTTTGTTACAGATAAATGGCACAGTGTTCCTGTTCAATAGCAGTGGAATATTCTTCCTGGTGCTGGATGTATGTTCAGGAGCAGTTGTGAGTAGGTGGCACCTTGACACAGCTACCAGTGAAAATGTTGCCCATGCAGTAACTGATTATATTCAAACATCCATAAAAGGGAGGTAAGCAAACTGCTAAGAGCCCAGTTCATGTAGCAACCTGTGGCTGATAGATAAAGGAAGGAAAATTACCTACTTTCATAACCAAACCTGTGCTCTGAAGAAATCTGGCACAGATTAAACATGTACAAATCCCAAGTATCAGCCAGATAGTAAGAGAAGCAGTATCTCTCTCCCAGGATTGCACAGGTTAGAGCAGACAGAAGCAGATTTTCTGGAAAAATGGCGATTTCTTCTAAATAAACCACCCATTTTCCATCATGGATTTAGATAAGGTGCTTGCAATGACACTTGCAATCCTGCATACTCATCCCAGTGTCCAACCATTTCCTGGCAGCCAGTGATTCAGTTTTCCATTTTGGAAATAAGTCAATTTCTGTTGACTCTTACTGATTATTTTTGCCTCTTGTGAGACTTGAAAATCATAGGTGTGCCAGATTTTCCAGTGGGACTTTTCTTGGGTGAGCCAATGACTCGACCTGCCTGCCTGCTGGCTCTCCTACCCTGTGTGTGTCCTGGCAATGGTCTGGATCACCTCTGTTTTTGTCTGTCTTACATTCCTTGTGGTTTTATGTGTCGCCACGAAAACATGGAACAACAGAGATTGGTAGATAAATTCTTGGCTGCTGGTAGAAGCAGGTCAAATAACCAGAAAACAGACTCTCAGTCCAAGACATTTCTGAGCAGTTCATGGCTAAAGATTTAAGTTATAACTCGTGAGTTATTAAATCTGTATTTATGAATATGTAGATGTATCAGACATGCATAAAGTGACAGATATCCATCTACTGTCTGTACATTCAGTTATTTTTTCTGGTAGGATGAGTATTTTACAATTCTAGGCATTCCGCTAAATAGAACCTACCTACAATTCACTACGCTGAGGGCTGAAAGCACATCTGTGAGGACCAAAGGCAGGCTGAAGCTTCTGGCTTGAAAACCAGAGCCAGAATGCAGATGGTTTCAGAGTTTCAGGACTTCACAGCAATTGGGTGTCTCTTTCACTTAAGGGATGGATAAACTCACAGTAATTTGTGCTTGTTTTGATTCCATGTGAAGAACAGGTCTGATTTAGCAACAATTAAATGAAGGCTTAAACTTGTGTAAGGTTACATGTGATTGAAATCAAAGGGATTTAAACATATTCTTAAAGTCAAGCAAGCTCTTACATACTTTTCTGATTTGGAGCTTAAAGGTCTTGAAGATTCTTGATGAAGTAATATTTTCAATTATGAAATAATTACTGTCCTTTTTTTCAGATCACTTGTTCTTGTGTGCTCTAGAAATATTTCAGACATGATGGGCAACTCTGAAATGTCTGTTTTTACCAGATTAGGTTCAGCAAAGCCTATTGTCTTCCACAAGGGAGGTAAATATATTTATTCCATCATGGTTTCTTTGCATTTCTTTTGCTTTTTATTGGGTTGGGAAACACACTAGAATTACTGGTGTGTTTCCCAACCAAAAATGTTCACACACTTATACAGTGTTTTTCAATATATTTCCCAGCACAATATGCCAGTGTAAGCTAATAAAAATCTCCTGGCTTAGGGAAGGTAAGAAGTAAGATATTTTTTACAGGATTTTGACCCTAACTCACAAGTAAGAATTTGCATGCTGCAAATTTTTCATCTTAAAGGGAGCTTGTTTTTCTAAGAAAAAGGAAAGAGAATCATTTGATAAAGATTCCATTTCTAAAATTCAACTGCTTTGTGAGGAAAAACAATCATAACCTGAAAAGTTGATGAAAAAGAAAAATGTAACAACATTTTTCATTTGCAACAAAATAAGACCTGTTTATTTTTTTGATAGAAGGAAGGTGAAATCAGCAGTTTGGGAAAGTTCTTATTACAATTTTACCTTGTATTGCTGCAAGATGGTATTGGTATGAATTGGTATCATTGGTCCAGGAAATCCATGCTGGGTTTCCTCCTGGAAAAACCAAGAAAACATCCAGCCAACATGATTCAGATTTCAGGACTTCACACAGAGATTAGATGGAAAATTAGCTGTATTTCCAGCTTCTTTTATTTTTCTTGGGAGTTAGGGTATTTTTTTCCCCACTGCTTTACTGAAATTTACATCAATTTCTGGTTGAAGTTTCAATGGTCATCACTATGACCATTCCATGGGAGGACAGCACAACCAGTGATTTTACTTTGGTGCCTGTTTGATTCCCAAGAAGCTGTTTCTTGTTTCATCCTTTGAAAAGCAAAAGTTTGAGGCTTTTTGTTTGTTTGTTTTTATCCTGAAACTTCATTGTTTCATTCTTTCAACAAAGCTCTGAATACTTTTGAAAGGAATTTTTTGATTAAAAAGGAAGCTTTTTTGTTTGTTTTGCCAAACTTTGTTCCTTGAACCACCTGTGCCACCCATTGGCTGTTTGGGGAGCTTGGTTCAGCCTCCAGCCCCGACTGCTCCTGGGGCACAAGAAGCAGCAGGCAGGGCCAGCACCCTCGTGGGTTGATGCTTGGCTGGTGGCCACGTCCTTGCCCTGCCACCTCAGTGGGATGCTGGTGACTGGCAGTGGGACTAAGCTGCTGCTGCTGGCTGATCACAAGCTGCCCCTGTTTTGCTTTTCCTAAGGGCAAGGGTGCTCACCCGTGTGTCTGCCCTGGTTTCCAGTCTGGGTAATTATGTTCTGCTCCATGAGCTTCCTCCTGCTGGTTCAGGTATGTGTACTATTTGACTTCACAGCTCCAGGACTGCTCCACACTGGGGGGGGCTGCGTTTCAGGGCAGGCTGGAGCATTTCTCCCAAGTACACATTGCTTCTGCCAGGGATAATGTAGAAAAATCCCTGATCTGCTTGCCCCCAGCAGGATCAGGATTTAGGGTCTTGTTTCCTGGTTTTGCAAAACCTTATTTAAATTAGAAGTGTTTACAGGAATAGTCTCGATCCAACCAGCTGCAAATAGCCTTGGGAGTCTTTGCAATGAAAAATATAATATAAACACAAGACATTATTATTAACATGGAAGAATACATAATGCCTTTGTACTTTGGGACAGCAGAGGACCCGAGCAGAGTCGACATGGAGGATAGTTTAAGCACAACAGGAAGAAATGATGTAAACTAATAAAAGAAGGCTTCAAAATGCCTAACCTGTTTCAAGTAGCCAGACATGAAAAAGTACTAGTCTTGTTTAAAAATAAAAGTTAAAAACTTTTCTTGCTAACTGACATCTGGGTACCTAGCTTAGGCTGTTGAAATACCTGCAGATCTATGATGCAGCGAGGCTCATTTTCTCTTTCATCACCCTTTCTCTCTTCTGTTATTTTAATCCAAGGAAAAAAAAGAAGGGCTAAAACATTTCCATGATGTATGGAGGGAGTCTGTGCTGTGGTGCTGGTAAGTGAACTGACACACCCATAAGGTCACTCTCTTTGTCTGTTTTTCAGGGAGTTTTGCCATGCTTGGCTACAAAGGACAAGCCAAACCCTCCTGGATTAAAGTCCTTAATCATGCTGGTTATCAGAAAGCTGCTTCTCTACAGCACTATGTTCCCTTGAAGCTGAAAGAATATAAATGTCCAGCTAATGCTGATAAGACACTAAAATGTGCTTTTCCTAAGACCCTCTCAGATCACATCCCTGCAAAGGCTGCGGCACCCTGGGATTAGCATCACTGGGGAGCACCAGCCAGGCAGAGCTCACCACCCGCACCAAAACCTGCTCCTGTTATTACAAGGTTGTATCAAAACAATGGTGTTCATTTGTATATTTTAAAATAATAAATATATTCTCATCTTACCCCCTGTAGTAGAGCTTTATTTTTCAACCAGTGCCTTGCAAATCAGAACAGGAGTGGCCTGTGGGCTGCCCTTCTCAGGGAGAAGTGTTTCAACATATCTGTGATTTGCTATCCAAAGGTAAGTTGCAAAGGCAAGAGCCTTCTCTTTGATAACATTGGCACTGACGATGAAATTTGGCGTGGAAATTTTAGCGACATCCAGGGAAATAGATGAAGTTCAGCAGAGGTAGGGAATTCTCCCTTCAGTCCTGCTTTCTCTCCATTAATATCTGCTTTTAAAAAACCCAAATGTCCATCTGCTGTGGCATCTTAAGTGAACTCAGCAACATCTGCTCGGTCAGTGTGCAGAGATCTTACAACAACAGTGTCTTCCAATTGAACTGAACACACAGGGCACAGTAAGGAGTTATAAATGTTTTTCTGTCTGAAGCTAATGACTAGTGAAATTATATTTGTCCAACTGATGTGAACATTTTATTAAAGTCCTACAGGAATAAAACTCAGGATAAAGTATGTGCTGCTTAGGGTAAAGTCTTGTGTTCCTTTCAGGCAATGCTCATATTGACTTTCTGCTCCCATTGAGGGCTGAAATACTGCCAGCATTAATGGCTAATTCTCTTTGCTTTTTTGTTTATGCTGCTGCTGTTGGAAGTAAAAAAAAAACCCAGAGCTTTATATACAAAGTCAGAAACAACTGACGATCTCATTGGCTCTAGTTAGGCACAAAGTTACCCTGAAATGATGACAGACCCACTTTGATTTAAGCATGATGATACTTGGTGACAGCGGTGAAGGGACAGGTGATTTCAGACTATTCCCGTCTTTGTCACGTGGCTTATTCAAACAGGTAGGTGAAGCCTTTGTAACTAATGTCCATTTTTTTTAATTTGGAATACTCAGAAATGGCAAAAAAAGTGGCTACGGGGAAAGATCAGTGTTTTGTCGGCAGACTTTTGCACCCTGCTGAGTTAGTTGCTCTGACATCCATGCACCGGCCAGATGATATTGTTCCTCTGAGTGGGGACCGACTGCCTTGGCTGGGACACTTGCCTCCCTCAGACATATTCTGCCTATGGTCCTTGTATGCGGGGTGAGACAACACCTGAAAGGTTTACAGGCAGAGGAGGAGACTGTAGCTCCATCCCCACACCAGGTAGGAGAGGCGCAACTCAGGTTTGATCTTGGCTGTGTGAAGAGATCACTGATGCTGCTCAGTAAGGATAAGATAAAGCATGATTCACAGGACATCATGGGGATGAGAATTGGTACAACACCCTGAGCAGCTGTGACTGACTCTCTAAGGAGCTCCCTGAAGTCCGTTTGAACTCCTCTCAGTACCTAATTGTTATGATTTCCGAGGCTGTACAGGGCAAGGAAAGCAAGATGTTTTTGGCTCGTGAGTATAAACCCAACACTGGAACAAGCACTTACAGAGCAAGCTTTTAGCTTCTTGGAGATTTATTTGATAATCTGTGACATGTCCAGACCCTGGATCCCAATAAAATTTTGCAGGGTTCTAAGCCGAGGCTGAGACTAAACAATTGGCAAAGGAAGAGACTGGTGAAGGAAGGAGAGGAATGTGCCTAAACCTCTGAAAAATCTCTATGCCTCCTCCCGCCCCAGAAGGAGAGCAAATGGCAAATGTCCTGGAGAGGAAGGCGTGGAGTCGTGGCGAGCCAGATGCAAACACTGAAGTACCACAAAAGCAAAAAGAAAAATATTTACATCCTGATGCAGTTATTTGGGTAGTTAAAAGCAGCAGTTTGAAGAGGATTCAGGATGCTGTGATCCTCTTCAGCCACTGCACACACTACCCTTACCTTGGGAGAGAAAAAAGTCTTCAATTCAGGGACGCTCTGCAGAGGTTATAGTTCCTCCAGGGACCCTTAGGATATTCAAGATGATGTTTTCAAAGGCTGCCGCTAGCCTGGCCTGCACCAGGAGCCTGTGTGTGTGAAGCTGCAGGGTAAGTGTTCCGTACACATTGTGTTTTTAGGAAGCTGCTCTATTCCTCCTGTGGATTTCTGAGTGAGAGGATTTTCACCTGCATGCTGGACTCCACATGGACTGTGTGTGTCCTCGTAGGCTTGCAGCTAATCCAGGCACATCCAACACATCTAATGCATTCAGAGTAAATGGCCATTCTGGTTATCCCTCAAGCATTTTTGCAGTGGGAACATGGTAGCTCTGGCACTCTCTGGAAGCACAAGCTTGGTGATGCACTGAGTGCCTGTCAGCAGGCACAGCAGACAGTGCACCCTGGATCTCAGCAAATGGGGCTCAGCTTCCCAACACTGGTGCTTTGAAAACTTCATGTGGTGGATGAAGGTTTAATTCAGTGAAATGTTGAGCACTTCGAAAGCTTGTGAAACTGGGAGTCAGTCAGCCTCACATGGGTGGAGTGATGTGAATTGCAAATGATTTTGTTTTAGCAGAGCCAAAAATTGCTTTAATTCTGAAAAAAAGCATAGCTTTAAAATAACTCCGTTTTTCCCCCTTGTATTTCTGTCTCAAAATAGTTTGCCAATATTGAAACAAGTTGGCAAACACCTTAAGTTTTTTAATATATTAATTGTAAAAATTTCCTCTATCTCCTGCTTCTTATTCAGTATCTATTTTTATGGAACTTGCAGTGAGGTTTATACACCGTATATATGAGCAGAAATTTTTTCTTGTTGGGAAAGATATTAGATAAATTTGTAAAAAAATAAGGTCCACTGGAAAAACAGTCAGAGTGCTGCTTTTGATGTCAGTATTGATTCATTGAGAATTAAAGCCTGTTTCTGAGTTTAATCCTTCTCCTCTTGCTAGTAAAAACTAGCAGCTGATGTGTGGGTGGCAAGCATAAGAGCAAGATGTGGAGCAGAGGCTGCTATGCTGCTGCCATGCACTGGGACAGAAAAGCATTTTCATTAGCAATCCCCAGAAATGCATGTGTTCATTTTCTGAAGGTTTTAGCTGTGTCTGTAGCTGGGTGTGCAAAAGCTCCCCCTGCACAGGAATGTCGCTGTAGCAAGTGCTGGCATGTCCTCGGGTCAGAAAGGCAAACGTACACCTCAAGTTTATCTTCCAAGCTGGGGCTAAAATGCAAAATTCCACAAGCAGGGTGAGAGGGTTGTACAATGTCAGCAAGAAGGGAGCAGAGGTGCTAATTAAACAGCTCTTCCCTCTCTCAGCATTAGCTTCCAAATCGACGTTGTCGTCCTTGAATATTCAGGAGGGAAGATGCAGCAAGGCTTCAGACTTAGCTATAAAATCACTACAACCTCAGCATCAGCAGTAGCTGTGAGAGAATCCAGGTCTGACTACCCAGAGCACAAGAGTGCACCACAGCCTTGGCACTGACCCATCGGGGTCTCCCAGAGCATTTTGCCTTGCAGAAGTGGTCCATGGGGAACACAGGTTTTATTCACAGGTCATCTTAAGCATTTGTGCAAATTACTGTCTGATGAGAGTTCACTCCCCATTAGGCTAAAAGGTGTCTTCTCCCTGCGAGCTTTTCCCGTACTTCTCTGGGGACGGCATCGGATCCCCTGCTTTGCTCCTGTGCAGGTTGGTGCTCTCTCTTGCTGGACAGTAGTAACAGCAGGAGCCACACAGTTTCTTGCCTGTTTGACATCTTTTTCACGGGAGATCAAGTAGCTGCTGCTTTTTTCTGTCCTTGCCGTGTTCCTAACGGATCGTTAGTGCTCCCTGCTTGACATGCTGAAAGGAGCTCACCTGCAACAGATACAGATGCTGAAGGTACAACCTTCAAAGACTGTTAAGCCCAAGTATAAAAAAGCATTTTAAAACCGCCAATATTGGGAGCTACCTTTTAAAATTTTGTTGCCAGGCTTGGGTAATTTACCCAGAGTTGTTCAAGGTGGCAAGTCAAAGTTGGAGCCTGGTGTGTGTTTCTGAAAAATTGATGGTGCCACCCCAGAGAGCTCTGCTCTGACCTTGGCATTCAGGGTGTTTGTGGGACCCCATCAGAATGCCTGTGACAATCCATCTTCCTCAGAGCATTTCTTCACCATTTTGTTTTTAGGATTATCTGCTGTGTGTTGCCTCCAGCATAGTACGACAGGGAGGGCAGTGGATAAGGGATTACTCTCTTCAGTGCTTTCTAGTAAAGTATCACTGCTGACACCTGCAGTAGCAGCCAGATGAGGACTAATGGTTTCCTGCATCTACTTTTAGCATTGTCTGCTGCTATTGTTCACTTTTTGGAAAGATTCAGCAGCTGGGAATTATTTCAGAGAGCCTGCCTTGCCAGATCCAGGAATAAGAGTCCCACTTGCCATTGCCAGGCAACTTTTAATGGCTAGATATAAAAGCTTTTCTCACCCAAGAGAGAAGTCCCAGATGGTACTTGAAAAATGCTGGAGATGATAGGCTTAGGCAGACACTTATATGGCCCTTGTGCTCTCAGAGTGCCCGAATCTGCAGGGAGATTTGTTGACATTGGTGGTTACATCAGAGCTGAAGTCAGTCAGCCACGTGGCGGCTGTTCAAGCGAGATGTAGAGTGTTCCCCACACGGCCGTGATCCCCACACAGCTCCAAGCACTGAGCTAAGGAAGCACTGCCTGGCAGGCGACAGCTGCTTCTGAGCCCACTCCAGCAGCAGACAGTAATGAGGAGAGTCACTATCTCTTCCTCCTCTTAACTGAACAGTTAAAATCAAACATGTCACTGCTTGTGCCTAATGTTTGGGAACAATGCTTAACTGAGGGGTTTTAAAGGAAAATTCCTGAGATTATCCTCCGAGCAGCATTTTTCCGGCCATGTGTTAGTCAGAGCTGAATCAGAGGAGTCGTATACTCTTGGTCCTCTTGGCTCCCAGCCTTTCCAACTCAAGTGCCAGTTAATACTAACACTGCAATGAACTCAGGCTCGGTGCAAGCCGAATCAAACACCCTACCTCAGTCACAAAATAAGCAGGATATTCTTTGGACTGTGGCAGATCAGACACTGCGAAAACATTGGAGCCTTGGTACACAGCTGATGCCTCCAAAAATGACATGTCTTTCCAGTGTCTGATTGCTTGTTTTGATCTCTGCTGATGAGGATGGATGCAATCAAGGAAGCTGACCCTGGTGAGTAACCAGGGATATAAAACCAGAAGCCATTTTGCACAGCCTGATGGTAAGTACTGTGCAGTTCTTGGTTCTAAAGAAAGCAAAGGCTGAGAAATTTCTTGAACTGGTTTTCTACTGGTTTGCTATAGGTTTGTGTCAGAAACAAGATTGTGAGTTGGGCAGAACAGAGATGCTCTTCTGAGCTTTTAAGGACTAGAACAAAGACGTTTCTTTTCTACAAAGCAACAGGAGAGTAAATGCATGCCATTGTCAAAAAATCGGTCCCTTCTTACATAACCTGAATGTATTTTATGACCAAAACCTTACCAGTTGGAATCTGGTTTTATGCAGCACTAACATGTGTGTCCACGCTCTAAGAAACACTGTTATCTGCAATGACCATCCTGTGGTATTACTTTGTGTTTAGTTCTTCCTCTACCATTAAAATGATTTGGTTTGCAGATCAGGCTGTATAATAATCACTAATAAGTCTTGACATTTTAATGGTGACTGCTGAACTTTGGGCATACCTCTAACAATGTTTCTTTAAAAGACCTCTGGCTTATCAGATGTTGATGGTTAATGCTGTTAAAATGTCAGACATATGCAGCCTGGTTCTGGCACAAATTCCATGGCGACGGTATTGCTCTCTGATAATGTATATCATTCAAAGTTATAGCGTTGCTAAGTGCATTCCTCTCTTCTACTGCTCTGTAACAGCATTTCAGCACCTGATAGACTTAACTAAGCCCTCAGTCTATGCTGTTTCCAGAGCTCAGGGCTGTCAAATACACTATACCAAAGCAAACAAACATTTCCCAGCTGAAATATTTCCTGCAAAATCTGGTTCTAATGCTATTTTTAATACAATCATTGGATTACATGTGGTTTGAACCTATCATTGTACTTTGAGCTGTATCACCCTTACGAAAAGCACAAACATGTTTTGCTTGTATACACTTCAAAATATGCTCCAGACTAAATCCTGGCTTCTTCCATATCTTTTTCTCTTTTTTTTTTTTTTTTGTTTAACTCATATTAAGAAGTGATATGAAAAATAACATGTGTTTTTGCCCTAAAGAAATCGGGGCACCCTGGAATTTTTTCAGTGCTTATTTTTGTGTTGAACTAAGCTGTGTGATGCATACGTTTATCCTGTTTCATCAGTGGGATGTGACATGACAGCTACAAATAAATGTCTTTGATATTCCTCAGACACTGGCTTATATGATAAAACCTAAAGGCTCTAAGGACTACGTGTGAATTTTAAACAGTGCCTTATGAATAGAAAAGTGGGTGTCCTTGCCTCCCTGTGAATATATATGTCAATAAATTGTCATGAGCCTGGGGCAGAGCTGCAGAATCAATCACTGGAGACCAGAGAGAATCACATTAATTCTAACTTTGACTTTCATGACACTGCTTGTTTGTTTTTGCTGGGGGTTGGCTAAGGAAGAAACAAAAACATTAGGTAGACTGGTTTCAAAAACAGCTTTTGGTTTTGCAAGAAAATTCTGAGCTGGCACACCAAATAGACAATATTTTCTTAGATCTGAAATCTAAGAAACTGTACACTTCAGGCTGGAAGTGTGAGTGTGGTTTATCTCTGGAGTACACAAAACGCCATTGCTAAAGATGTGTGGGTAGTTCGGGGGGAGAGAGGTGCCACTGAAAGGTTACATGGTGCAAATTTGTGACTCTGCAAACGCCTTCTCTGTTGTGTTTCATTACTTTTTAGCACATGTGAATATGCAGCCTAGAGAGTCCTGATACTGGATGTGTTTATACTGCGTTCCTAAAGCGTTTTTGGTTACAGCTGGTGGCTGCTTTCTGAGTGTCTATTCGGATTCCCTAGTGGGTTTATCCTAAACCAAACAAAGGGTGAAGAACTGCCCATGGCTTCTCACTCTTTTAGGCTGGTCCCAAAGCAAAGCAAAGCAAAGCAAAGCAAAGCAAAGGTGTTTTCAACCATTGTGCTGAATGGGATTGGATGTAGTCTGACATAAATCTGGATATAACCTATTTTTTTTTTTGAATTTTTTGCAGTGAATGAGCTGGAAAAAAAGTGACACCTCCTTAATATTCTTTTTTTTCACAGCTACTGATCCAGAGAATTAAACATCCTGAAGAATGGCTCTACCTACCTCCAAGTACCTGGCTGGAGATTTAATTTTTTTTCTGTTTGTAGTCTCTTCAGTAAGCACAGGTAAGTTTTCTTGCCATGGGGATTAAAGAGCATGGTTTGTAATGTTATTTTTAATAGGTTAAGATTGAGCAGTTTTTCATTCTTCTTTGTATAAGATGAGTCAAGGTCAGAGTGAGAAAATTCAGGAGAAGAGCAGTATTCAGATGTGCCAATATTCTCAGTTGAGGGCAGCTGGAGTGGCAAAGACTGAAAGTTCTGAGCAGGTGAAACTGCCCTCAAGAATCCCTCAGACATTCTGTCACACATTCTTAAACCAAACCCAAACCCAACAAACTGCCACAAAGAAATAACAAAAGAAACCTCAGGTTCTAATAGCTGTGGCTGAGGGAGGTGAAGGCGAGCATTTTGCTCTGTTCCCCAAGCCCAGATGTGGGTGAGACCTTCCTGCCCCTTGGGTTTTGTCTCTTCCAAGTAGTCCTTTTACTAACCAGTTTAGGGGAAGGGGAAAAGGGGAACTTGATTTACATATTCTATATACAGCTAATTTGAAAGTTTGTTTAAAACAAAGAGACCATATGTCTTGTCCCAAACACTGCAGCTGAATGAAGAAACCTTTCATTGTCATGCTCAGGCGCTGTTGGTCAAGACGCAAAGATTCCGTTAATTCCTCATGCCGGGTAGAATTTGCACTCTGATTTAAAAAATGTCAATGAGAGTAATAATCAAGCTGTCAAGGTAACAGGACCAGCTGGCAGAAGATGCTCAGCCTGACGGTGTCCTTGGTGCAGCAGATAAGAGCAATGTGCACAGCTCCTGGTACAAATTGGTTAATGAAATTGGGAATTTGGGTCCTTTGTTCTGAGTTATGTTGGCTTTTGCTGATTGTCATCCCAAACATCAGCATAAATTCCTCTTGATTTCCCCTTAGGCTTCACTGTCTACCTCTCTGTTTCAAAATAATGAATTTGGGAGCACAAGTCATCTTTTGAGACTGTAGGAAGCTCTTTGGATACTAGCACAATCAGTAAATGGAAAAATAAACAAATTTTTGTCCTGTCCACTTCATCTAGTTTATAAATTACACCTCTACATCTAAATCAATTCTTTTGGTTTTGTATAACTTCTTATCATGAGCAAATTTTTCTATTATCCTTATTCCCAGGGAAACAACAGCTCTTTTTTATTCCTAAATTTTGTTGTCAGTGTGTATTACAGCTATATTTGAACATCTATTTACAATGCAAGCCCTATTTCCTGTATGAAATATTTATCTTTTCTAACTTTTATTAATTCTGTGTGTCTTCTGGTAGGAACCCAGAAACACCTTCTTATTTTTCTCAATTATTTTAAATCAGAGAAAGTGCCTCTGACATTACTGATACACTTCAAGCTTCCAGCTGGCACAAGTGGTATCAAAATCAGGTCCTGGATGATTATCAGTTTCTGTGGATTATTGGTGGATTATTGGCCTTCTCTGATTTGATTACTTAATGTCTATGGAAAAAGTTTGCAGAGAGCCAAGGCACATGTAGCCCACATCAAACATCCCTTGCTTACCTTGAATAGCTGGTCTTTAATGGGGCTCTGGAGACATTAAAGCCATGGCTGGTCGAATTCTATTGTTTTCTTAAAACATGAGTCTGGTGGAGGAATGTGAGAGGAAACTGAATATAGATGGACAGATTCTGTTTCTGTTGCTGTGGAATTACAGATATCCTTCAAGTTTCACAGTGGCAGCACAAAACAACTGGCTGTGAACTACACCAGTACCAGGAAATGTTTCCTTGCATGGACTCACATCATTGTGCTTTCCAATAACTGAATGCATTAGTATCTGTGGGGAAAACCCCACCCCCTTTTACTACACGAAGTGCCAGAGACATAACCCTGCTGAGATCAAGGTGTTTTTCCCATGTCTATTGTCACTGATTTGTGGACCCTGTAGTTTTCTTTATGGTGTTTTCATTTTAAAGGATAAAAACTGGAAAGCTGGTGAGAACTCCCAGCCATTTCTGAAGGCAAAGGGCTCATTGTTCAAACTTCCACTGACCTCAGCTTCCTAGGACTGGGAAGGGTTCTGCCCTCAGAAAATACGCATCACATGTTGGACTCTCACTTGCAGTTTTGTTGATTAGAGTAAGATATGAGGCTCACATATTGACTGAGGTTGTATCAGGGAAATATTTTATCTTAAGTAAATACCTACAACATGACACGCTTGGATTTAGTAAGAGAGCTGTTTAGACTAAAATGTCATGGCAGCCCATCATCAAATTTGTGTGTGGAGACTGGTGATGTGTGATCCCAAAGTGAATGAATCCTTACTGCTTCTGCCTGGAAAAGCTCACAAATCCAGAAACATTCTCTCTTGTGAGATTCCTATTGCTCTCTGTTACTGGATGTGCTGGTAATTCCTTTGGTGCTTGGTGTTTTCACATTGGTTTGAGTTCTTTTACTTTCTGTCCCCACTGAAAACACAGACTGTAAACATATTTTAACATCTTGACCTTAAACGAAGCAGGTATTTTGGGGGCATTCTTAAAGGCACTAGTTGTTTTATCCTTTCATCAGCACCTTCCCTGGGCTTGTAAAAGTCTTTGTGTCTGGATGATACGAACAGAGCTGAATGTCACTGCAGGAAGGGCTCAGTTACAGCCCTTTCTTGGTAGTTTTCTAGAAACTGCATCCCTTGCAAGACTCCTTTGCATGGGGATTTTCCATGCTTCCAGAAAACAGAAAAACATACAGCTTAAGCTGTTTGTTTTCTTTTGGTCGTGACCCACATGCCGCACTGAGATATTGCTGTGTTCCAGGGAGTCAGCAAAGGGCGGGGGGTGATGCTGAATGATACTGTAAAGATGTCCAGATACAGAGCTTTCTGGCTCACACCAACAAACAGTGATTTTCTTCACTCTCCATCTCTACCCAGCAGAAGCAGCTGTCACATGTCCCGATAAAGATCCTGAGTTAGAAATCTGGAACCCAGGTCACAACGAAGAAAACCGTGTTGAAATCCGTAATGGCAGGAAGCTCCTCCTCTCTTCTTCTGCGACTGTCCACTCTATCCACATCACTGACGGAGGTAAAACATGCTGTTGGCAAGGCTGCCTGATGTCTGCTTTCCACTGTGGCTATTTAAATCATGCTCTGTCATGCTGGGAGACCTTTCTGCTTCTTGCTGAAAAGTGGGTGGCTCCTGAGCAAACACAGCTTTGCCTCAGTACCAGGCGGGGTGGCAGCTGAGATGCTGAGAGTCTCTAGCCATTATAACCAACCCTATTTTCTGTCCTTTCTGGAAAATTCAAAAAAATAGCACAGTATAATGAGCAGTTCTGCTTCTGTAATTTGCTTCAAATTTTTTTTTTTTACTTAATCACTGGCCCAATAACATCATACTGCAATAGTTGTGTTCTCAGGGCCTCAGGACAGATGCATATGTGCCTCTTCATCTCCAAGGAAAGAGTCATAGTGTTGCTGGCATGAAGTGCTTTTATTCATCTTAACTCTGAATTTCTATCTCCATTTTGAATGAGGTCTCTTGCATGCAAATCTTAATTGCATTCTTCAAGAACTGGACTAAAAAAACCCCCATGTAATATCTTCAGGATTTGTACTGAGAGCTATTTTGGGGTGGATTTTTTGGCAGAATTTTTCAAAAACTGAGATGAGAGCCCAGCACTGGTGGGTTCTGATGAGCTGCTGTGTGATAAAGCAGATGTCATAACCTTTCCCATTTAGGAAAACTGGTCATTAAAGATGATGTGCATCCTATCATTCTGCGTACTAGACATATACTCATTGAAAATGATGGAGAGCTACACATTGGCAGTGAGCTGTGCCCTTACCAAAGCAATGTGGTTATCATCTTATATGGGCGGTATGTATACACCATAAAATATTATCTTGGAAATTTCTAGGATCTCTCTTTCGCCTGAGGGAACAAAGCATGTTCCTTAAAATTACATTTTCTTGGATATCAGTGCTCTGTGGAAAGCTCAGTAACTTTTTAGGCAACCTAAATGTCCCATAAAAATTGATGCAGATTTGCTAGTTTTGCTAATGTGTTCACCCATGTGAACACACGGGTGTTTGGGCATGCCAGAAAATCAGCCTGCACCTTCCCGTCACTCAAGCTGATTTTTCAGAATAGACTTAAAACTGAATGAGTTCTTTTAATCTGAAAATTCCCCTCCCTAAACATCCTGTCTTTCTGCATGAAAGCAGTGAGCTGAGACATACATTTATGTCTTGCAGATTGCTACATGATCACTTAGAATTTCAAGGATGCCAAATTCATATTTAAAAACCACTAGATCTTTTTGCTCCTGGTTAGGAGCTAACTGGCTCCAGAATTCAAAAACACAGATGTGTCGTTCAGTCTGTGCTCCAGGCTTCCTCTGGCCTGGATATAATGAACATAGCATGTACAACCAGTGTTCCAGACTGCTTGTCTTCAGTAGCTGCTACTATTATTTAAAATAATTTATTTTCTGTACAATGTTCAGCAGTTACTGATTCTTGGAGTAGCTGAAAGAAATGCCCTGAAAATCATGTCTCTTCTGTCTTTGAGCAATAGCAACATGAGAAGAGGCACTCCTTGACTGTCACATACAAACCCAAACCTGGTCCCTTTCCTCCCTTCCTGTTGCAGAGCGGATGATGGCAGCCAGCCAGATCCCTACTTTGGGCAGAAATATCTTGGAGTAAGTAAAGGTGGCACTCTTGAGATCCATGGAAAGAAAAAGCTGTCCTGGACTTTCTTAAACAAGACTCTTCATCCTGGTGGCATGGAAGAAGGTGGATATTACTTTGAAAGGAGCTGGGGTCATCGGGGTGTCATTGTCCATGTTATTGACCCAAAGACGGGGGCAGTTGTCCATTCAGATCGGTGAGTGACTTTTCCACTGTCTAGATGTGAGGATCTTTGGGAATGGGCGAGGAAAGCATGTCAGAAAGCTCAGAAACATATTTTAACATCTTGTTCAAATGGGTGTTATTGCATGTCTATACAATTCTTTCTGCACCTCCAAAACCATAGAGTAGTGTACTGATTTGCTAATCTGTCAACTAGAGTTTAACCTATTTGGCTTAAAAAAACCCCCTTCTTAGACAAGTGGTTTTAAAATGGGATAATACCATTACTGTAAACAATACAAAAGAGTAATTTCTTTATAGCATTGCTTTTCAGTACATAAAGCTGTGGTGATCACTGAAGTAAATATTTATGGGTGTTTTTATCACTTCAGGTTTGATACCTATAGAGCAAAAGAGGAAAGTATCCGTCTTGCCCAGTATTTGGGCAGAGTTGCAAATGGGATGATCCTGTCAGTTGCAGTGAACGATGAAGGATCCAGAAACTTGGATGACTTGGCCAGGAAAGCAATGACCAAACTGGGCAGCAAGCATTTCCTCCACCTTGGGTTTAGGTATGTGCCAGTCCTGCCAGTTCTTCCAGCACAGAGGCTTTATTATTTTCCTGAGATGTCCAAATAGTTCCAGTCTCTCAAAGGCACAAAGTTCTTTCACTTGGGGGGGGTAAAAAAAGGAAAAAAAAAAAAAAAAAGGGAAACATCTCACTGTGAAGTTTTAGCAGTTAATTAGATAGTTTCAGATGCACTCAGTGTCTATATTGGGTATTTTTATTAGCAGATTGAAGAATAACATATGATTCACATTAAAAAAAGATATTTTTTCCAAGATATGGTTCTCACAAGTTGCTTATTTCAATTTATTTTCAAGCCATCCCTAAAGATTTGAGAAGCATATTTATACACACACAGTGGATTAGATGGGCTGAACATTAGGGAGGGTAGAATAATTACTGTGTAGCACTGGCTAAATACATATGGACATACATGCAGCACATTCTTCATCTTGTCTAATACAGATCTGGGGACTTGTGCAGCACAGAAATTTAGCAAGTCTGGATTTGTGCTGTGGACTGTAAATATTTCTGTGGCCAAAACAGTGTCTGTATTGGCA
Source organism: Neodrepanis coruscans (assembly GCA_013400695.1). NCBI lineage: Eukaryota > Metazoa > Chordata > Aves > Passeriformes > Philepittidae > Neodrepanis > Neodrepanis coruscans. Next base: position 9,877 of record VYZS01051582.1, on the reverse strand, counting down.
CACACACCATTGAGAATACTTGCTATTTACCCAACTGTAGCCATTATATTTTTTGTGTTTATATGAGTTTATGTAGGCTTTTTTCATGAGGCACTGAGAGGGTGACTGCAGAACACACACACACACACACAAAATCTGCCTTGTAGAGAAAAGTGGTTCAATACAGCAGTCTGTGGAAACAGACGTATGTCAGCTGGGCACACACAGATGGAGTCAGATTTGGGGTGGTTGATGAAGATGTTGTGTCAAATGTTACACAGACTGCTGTGCACCAGACATCACATTTCAAAGAATCAACTAAGGCTGCAGAAATGGTCTCCAAAACCAGACAGTCTCCATCAGTGCAATTCTTGCTTTCAAATATCCAGACTCCATACTAAAGCCCAGTAGCTTGCTGGGTTTTTACATGGTGTTGTTTCCTAGTTCGGTTTTTTTTTTTTTTTTTTTTAATACTGGAGTTAGAAAATGATTCTTGAACACTATACTTTTTCCCCATTTGTGCAATAGGAAGAAATTGATGGATTTCACATATGTTTATAAAAGTAAATAGAAATTGATGTCTTCAGGGTGCTGTGGTGTTTTAATGTGAGCTTCTCACTTCTTTGCCATCAATGCTTATAATGGAAATACCAAAGAAATTCATCTATGGCAGTGTGAATTTCAGCACTGCTATTGTTGGCAGTCAAAATGCTAATCCTTGCCATGCTGCTATCTGAAATACCATGGTATCTCATTCTATAAATTCTAGAGACATTGTGGGTACAATAATGTGGGTAGTAGCTGGTCAATGCTGTCTTCTACCAGCAAATGGTGTGTGGAAAAATATCTGGTGCATTGTTTAAAATACCATATTTTTAGGAATGTTCTCAGAATTTAGGTTCATCAAGTCTCAGAGAACACATTGTCTGGATGGCAGCTGAGGCTGAACTTAGAAAAGCTGTTGGACTGCACAGTGGAAGACACACAGTTTTGTCAGGTGTATCCAAGATTTTCTCCTTGAGCAAATTGAACTTCCACTTCAGTGCAACAAGATTTAGATGTACTGGTTTACATTTCAGACACATCTCTTACTACGAATAAGGATGCACTTACCTGACTTTTTGAAATTTTTTTGAGTATCTTAGAAAAAATCTTCAGAATGAGAAAATTACTCACACATGTACATACTTTAACATCTACGGCCAAGGCAGGCTGTGGTTGAGGAGAGCCAATAGATTTTCCTTTTTAACATGCCTGTCACCACTCACTGCCTGGCACTGGGGTTTGCTGGCTGGTCCTGCTGAATCCTGGCTGTCAGATCTTCTCAGCTCCCTGCCAGTGGCTGGGGCTGGCCATGGGTATCACTGAGACAATTCCCCAGGCTTAGGAACAGGCTTTCTGTTTCACACTCTGTGAGATGCCATTTTAGTCAGGTTATTCAGCTGTAGATTGTGGTGTTCTCTGGCTGGGGTGTGGGTGGGGGTTATATGGACAATTCCTGTCTATTTCCAGTTGCTCCATATTAATCCAGGATGTAAAGTTGTGTAACTCCCCCCTGCTTTAGCAAAGATGATGACCAATGCTGATTTATCCAGAAATGTTTCTGTGCTCCTGGCATCTCCTTCAGTTTCCTATTTGCTGAGTCCAGAACATTAGGAATGAAAGGAAAATCTTGCATTCCTGCTCTATTGTTGTCCTTCTGAAAACTATGTTTATTCTTTCAGTGAGCAGTTTTTCCCCCCCTTCTACTAATAAATGAAGAGAAAGACTTTTTGCACTTGATGACATAGTTGTTCTCTTTGGAATCCCACCCAAATATCACCAGTTTGGCTCTAGACATACTGGTCAAGTCGTTTAATATAGCCCAAATAGATTGCATGTATCCTTATGTGTCAGGATGAAGTGACTTCAGAACTATTTTTAGTGGTAAAATAACTGAGAGAAACAAGTATTTTAACACATGAAACAGGGCCAAACCTTGAGCTGCAGAACTAAATAGCTTCTTATTCTTTAGATTATTTTTGAGATTATTTTTGGGTTATCGTAATTTTTCTTGTCATTTGCTTCAAATTTCATTTACTAAAATATTATTATTAATAATAATGCTAATAACAAAAAAAAACAAACAAAAAAATCTGTCTTGACTGCGGAGTGATAAAGTGTCCTTCCTGCCCCCATCCCCCTTCTCTCCCTGGCTGGAGATCACAGCCCGTCAGTGCCTTTGGCAATTGGCGCACAGGCAAGTTTTCCAGCAGGAGCATCTGGCTCTCTGGCAGCCTCCGGAGGCAGTTGTACTGGCAGCTTCCACTGAGCCTGGCCTGTGCTGGGGATGAGGACACACTGCTGGAACTGCCTCTCCTCAGGCAGCTCTGGCACATGTGAGGGGCCATGGCACAGCACAGAGTGCACCAGTGCTCACCCAGAACCTGCTCCTGCTGCCCCCAGACCCCAGGGTTGTGAATGCCAGCAAAGCCCAGCTCATGGAAGCAGTGATTTGAGCATGTTTTAGTGGCTATCTGTCAATGTCTGCATATGTTTTCTTCTGGAGTCCCAGAGTGGACTTCACTTATACCAGTGGATAGTCAATGAAAGGTGACCTTCAAGACTCAAGGGTAAATCTTGATGTAATTGAAACGACTGGATATTTGCACCTATGGTCTAATCATCAACATGATCTAATCTATGGCAGTTCTTGCTAATTTCGGGACAGTTTCCCTACCACCCTAAATGCATATATTTTATTTTTTTAGTCATTCAGAGCAGATAAGCCTGAACTTCTTGTATTTTGAAGATAAAAATCCCTCCTGACTCCTACTAATTGGGTTCACCTCCAAGGTTGCGAGGCACTTTAGTCCCTGTTTCCATCTCTTTCTCATCCACATGGTCATTCTCCACGCTCCATTCTGTGGCTGATAGTTATTGAACCTACTCAATCAATAACCATCAAATGGTAATGAACTGACTTCTGACATGGGATCAGATTTGAACAGATAATTCAGAGTCATAAATCTTTATCCCTGTTCAATGTTCAAAACAGGGAAACTAGATATGCAGAGACTATTTACGTATTTTTTGTTGTCCTTTGCCAGCCAGTCTGTCTATTAGAAATTCTCATGGATCCTTCCAAAGACAATTATGATATACAAGATTTCAGCATGAGCTAAATTTATTTAAGCAGAAGTGGTTTCTTTTAATATTCTTTTGTTTATACACACACACACACAAAAGATTTATTTTCAGGCTCCCCAGGGAGTTGTCAGTATCCCTTGGGTCTGTCACACACACGTTTCTTTAAACACTCATTTAAAAAACCTACTTGTTACAGGAGTGTTTTAAGTGAGGATTTGTCTTCAAACTTCCCTCTCTTTTGATATATTTACTAAAGAAATATAGAGTGTTGAGATATTTTTATTTTTAACTAAGCTGCCTGTGACACTAATCGGACTGCTTTGAATGTGGTGCCCCGGAGAAATGTAAGAACATTAGGTATAAAAAATATCCATCTCATACTTGACATAACTTGATCATTTCTCATTTTCATTTTCCAGGCACCCATGGAGTTTTATTACCATTAAAGGAAATCCCTCCTCTTCTGTTGAAGACCACATTGAATATCAAGGTATTTAATGCACAAAAGGCTGGCTTGTCATGATCTCTGGAACTTACTGGAGTAATAGTTGAGATTAATTTAGTTGATGGTGTTTTCACTTGCCACTGCATTACTTTGAAGCTTTGAGAAATTGATGGTTTGACATATTTAATTGAATGCTCTCTGTACATATTGCTTCTTCCCTCTAATGCAGCTGGAGCAGTGAGATCCTGCACCAGTGCAAATCCAGTGTAAATCCATGTAACTTCATTGAGCTCTGACGCTGACTCTCTCAGACACAAAGTTGTGGAACAGACCCATTTCACTACCAGTTGAAAATATAATCAGTTTATCCTGAATTGGTAGCCTCTAATCCTCCTGTGAAACTATTTCCTTGCATTCTGAACACTTTTGTGTCTGTGTCGTTCCATGACATTAACAACATGGGTTGCTACAACATCAAATAAAAATAGAAATATATTACAAATAATTTGGGGTTTGTCTTCTCTTGATCTTTGGATATTTTTCCTCCTGATAATCCAAGAAGCTATAAAAATGTCTGAAGCCTCATTCCAAGATCAGTAAATTTTTCTGGACATTGTGCAGTGCTATTTTGGACAATGTAGCTAAAACATTCAAACACGTACACAGACCATTACCTGCTCAATTCTGACTTTAATTGATTTAGTTTAGTGATTTTACTGATGTTTGTTTTTTTAACAGGTCACAAAGGGTCAGCTGTCGCCAAAGTATTCAAACTATTCAAAGCTGAGAATGGAGAACATTTTAATGTTTCTTCGACGAGTGAGTGGGTTCAAGGTAAGAGGTTTGTGGGCTATTTAACTTGGTGGTAGACAGCTGACAAATAGATTGGATCATCCTTTTTACTGCAATTCTTTTCCCTTTTGGAAGAGCAGACTTGCTAGCTGCTATTTTTGTTGCCACTAACCCAAGAAATGAACACTTATGGATTCTTTCCCCAGTTGTCTCCAGAACTCTCTGAATAACTGGGATCCTCTTTTGTACTGCACTGGGTATGAAATTCTATCTCATNTGTTTGTTTTTTTAACAGGTCACAAAGGGTCAGCTGTCGCCAAAGTATTCAAACTATTCAAAGCTGAGAATGGAGAACATTTTAATGTTTCTTCGACGAGTGAGTGGGTTCAAGGTAAGAGGTTTGTGGGCTATTTAACTTGGTGGTAGACAGCTGACAAATAGATTGGATCATCCTTTTTACTGCAATTCTTTTCCCTTTTGGAAGAGCAGACTTGCTAGCTGCTATTTTTGTTGCCACTAACCCAAGAAATGAACACTCATAGATTCTTTCCCCAGTTGTCTCCAGGACTCTCTGAATAACTGGGATCCTCTTTTGTACTGCACTGGGTATGAAATTCTATCTCCTATGATCTAAGAGATCACACACAACCTCTTTCTTCTTTTGACTGCATAGTCATCATGTGCATGTTTCAAACAACATACAGTAACTGGTCGCAACTTGATCTGAAGATTAGAAAAAGCAGCTAAGAAGAACAGAGATCCAAAAGCCATGTCTATTAATAATGCTCATACTGCATAATCCAGTTATGTAGCTTTTAATAACTGTTCTCCTTTGCCTGGTTGCACTTCACAGCATCATTAAAAGTGGCTGACTGGCAGGAAGAGGCAGGAATCAGATCATCACTGAAGAAACCTGTGAATGATATCTGAGATCATATTATGCTTCATGCATTTTTGCTGCACTCATTAAGCTTGACTTTCAAATGACTATTCTTGTTTGCACTTGTCTCCAGATGTAGAATGGACAGAGTGGTTTGAGAAGCCTAACAAAGCGAGGTCTAAGGACATGGAGAAGCTGTCTGACTTCAAAGCTGCTTATCCTGATAAAATCTGTAGGCAGCCCATTGACATCCAGGTAGGAAGGCTTACTGCTCTCTTTAGAGGACAGAGTCTTCTTTGGACATACACTGAACACAAAAATAAATGTACTTATCAGTAATTTCTATTTCTAAATAGAAAACACCATTTGTTTTACTGCTCTAACAGATAACCAACAAGACCTGGTATTCAGTCTCGTATGATTCTGAGACAATAGTTTAAAAAATTGAGCTTCTTTCAGTAAATTCTGTCTTCTGGCATGAAAAAGGAGTACAGATGAGGTCATGGACAGCACAGATGATATCACAAAATACGTGGTTCCCTGCTGGAAGATCAAAAGGAGCAAGAACATGAAAATTTCAAAGTTTTCAAATGGGCCTGGAATGGACCCTAGCTAAAAAATTAATCACAAAATGTAATGAGATAGTAAAACTACCAGCTGTAGCAGGTTATCAAAATATTGGTGAGCTTGCATCCATTTCTTGGAGTCAATTGTTTTGTCTCTGTGGAAAGAAATTTGAAT
>VYZS01051577.1:0-23941 GCA_013400695.1 Neodrepanis coruscans | reverse complement strand
CAAACCATTCTGTGATTTTATGCCTGGAGAGCTGTAGCAGAGAACAGATGCAGACGTGTGAGCAAAGCTCAGTAAAGGTTTCTCTGCCAGGATGGAACAGCAGAGAGAAAAAATGCAACCGTTTTTGCAAGTAAGCAGAGCTCCTTCACTCTAGAATTATTGGTTATTAATGGAACTGCATCCCGTGATGCTTTTTATTAATGCTGAGGAAGCATCTAGAAACATCCAACAAGATCAAAGCCCTGTAACAGCTCCTGCGAGAGCTCCTGAGATGGTTCTTGCCCCAAAGGCCAGCACTGTCTATGTGAGGGAGGGGTGGGAGGAAGAGAACCACTGAATTCCCTCACAGTGAGGCCTCCCACATCCCAGTGCTGTTCCTCACTCACAGGGACATGCAGCTTCCATTTACTGGCTGGGTTCAACTTCGAAGGAAAAGTATTCAGGGACAAAAGGCGCCTGTGCCCCCAGTTCTCCTGGTGCCTCCACCACCTGCTCGGGCTGACATTCAGAGATCTGAGGCTGGCAAAGCCTCGGGCACATTCTAGCCAACTCCAAATGCCACTTTGTTTTCTAGAGACACCATTTTCTTGTGTTTTAGACAGTCTTACCCTCTGTTACAGAAAAAAGGTTTATGTGTGATTCAAGGCCAATTTACTGCACAAAGGACTTGGTTTCCTGTTATCAAGCCCAGACTTTCATCAGAGTAAACATCCCCTCACTGCACGTCTTGCAGAGAAACACGAGTAGCATGAGCATGCTTGGGAAAGAAACCAGTACCTTGTATTTGCCAATATCCCCCTTCTCCCTCTGGGATTTGCTCAGAGCCCTCCAGGGCAGGTCTGGGGGCTGTCCTTGGCAGTCACAGCCCAGGAACCATCCTGAAGGATGTTAAATCAGAGAATCATGGAATAGTTTGGGTTGGAAGAGACATTAAAGCTCATCTCATTTCAAGCAGGAACATCTTCCACTAGACTAGGTTGCTCCAGTTTATCCAACCTGGCCTTGAACACCTCCAGGGAGGGGAGCGTTGAATCCACGATCACAGCCAGAGTATTTTCACTCCTTTCCTAGCAGAAAACCAACTCCACAGCGAGGTATTCACACCATCAGCCAATTGATTCTGCATCAGAACAGTAGGTCATTGAGACTTTGGGAAATGCCAAACAGGCCTGTCTGGCACACGGATACCCAGGGTGGCGTTTCCTATGGAAAACTCTTGTGAGGCTTCGGAATCTCAGCCTCCGCTAAAAGGAAAGATCTGTGTGCCAAGCAGACTTAAATTAGCCTTGGAAAACTGATTATGGAAAATGTGCCAGCTCAGATGCAAATCCCTCTTACTTACCTCGTGATGACAACAAAAGCCTGGTGAAATTTTACTCATCCATTAACAGAAAAGACTTTGCCCAGTGACACACGTGGGTGGGATTCCAGCAGGGTGACATTATGCTTTTGGCACGAGGACCTTGGCCCCCCGAGCATGGCAACCCTGTGGCACGACAAAGGCAGGCCACAGCCACATATTTTACCTGCTGACTCAAGAGGAAGAATGCAGAACCTACAAAAATTGAAGTTCCAGCCAAAATCCTGAGATGGTTATCTCTCAGAACAGTCCCTCAGGTAAAAGATTTATGATTAGAATTACACTCGTGAAAGCACTGACTGATTTCTAATCACCTTTAGAGCAAGGTATAGCCAAAGCATTTCACTGATATCGCTTCCAAAATCCACTGCAGGGAAAACACAATCACTCAGCATATTGGGACAATGTTAAAGTGATTTTTGTTTCACCACCGTGGATAGAGGCCACTCTCCATTGAAATCAGTGACAAAATTCTTGTGTTTTAAGCACGAAATCATCTTTGTTTCTCCTGCTCCTGTGTCATGTTTCATTTCTCCTTTCTGCCCTCCTTCCAAAAATCGAAACAACAGCAGCAATCAGATCAGATGACTTCCTAGATCACACACAGCACTGGAAATCCCAAAAGAATCCTCTGTTTTCAGGTGAAAACCAAATATTGACACCTGTCCATCTGCTTCCCACACAGCACCAGGGGCTGGGGTTATTTTCTTGTCGAGGACAGTGCACTTAAGGATGTGGTTGAGACGAAGCGTTTTCCGTTTGACTTCAATTTGACTTTCAGTTTGAAACAGAGAGGCTGCTCTTCTTGTTAAAGGCCATCCCAGAAACAAGGAAGGATTTCCAGAAGCACGGCCCACCTGTTTGTGGCTTGGCAGGTTGAGGATATCCACATCCCAGCTATTACAGAAGCTGTGGGCATGATCAACGAGAACGGCTTCCCCTTCTTCACTGATTTTCTGAAAAACCCTGTGGAGGTTTTTCAGAACCCCTTCACTTTTCCCTTCAAGAATGTTCCCATATTCTGTTTTTTTTTTTAAGTGGCTCGTAACCTTAATTGCTGTTGGGATCTTTGGGTGATCAAAGGCAGGGTGGCTGGGATTCTTTGTATTACTCACATTAGCACCAGGATCACATATTCATTTATTTTGGTAGAAGAGGTACCAGTCTCCTTTCACTGCACACACACAATTACTGTAAAGCATGCAGGGGACTTGCCAAGTGATGCATGAGGGGAGGAGGAGAATCTTTGAAGAAAATTATTCAAACGTAATTTAGTTCACTAATTGGCAAGGGACCGTTACTAACGAATTGCTTCTGTTTTATGTCAGTAGTGAATCAGGTTGATGATGTGTAACATACATTAAGTCAGTTAATGAGTATTAACTAGAAATGCGACTGAAACACAAGAAAAAGGGTTTTTCACCTTTAGCCAGCCAAGCAGAATTGCTAATAAATAAAAGGATATGTGTAAGTGGCTTAGATGATTCCAATCTGCAGTGGAAAGACTTTTCTTAGAATCTGATGGTAACCACAAGTTTGTGGGAAAGAAAAATCAAACGCTTACTGTGGCAGTTCATCACCATTTACTTTATTTCTAACCAAGCCTGAAATGAAAATGACTAAAAGTCATTACCGTAAAATACCTGATTAGAACCCAATGTGAACTGAGACAGTGAGCCCTGGCCTTGGCTACAAGACCAGGGCATCGTGTGGCCAACTAAGTCATGCATTGACTGTGTGAGGGCTGTGTGTGCTCTTTGCTGTCCTTTCACTGGGGACAGGACACTTGGCATCTCCCTGTCTGCCCCTGTGCCCCTAAGCCTTGGGTATCATGTGTAGAGGAGGAAGACAACCTTGTTGGAGCAGCTGAAATCACAGCCATGCTTGACTGTCACCTTTATGCAGGAGGCAATGACACAACACAGCCTCAGGTGCAGGCAGGGATGTGGTGCCAGGGCAGAGCAGGGAGGTGACAGCAGGCCTGGAGCTGTGCTGTGCAGATCACAGGTCACTCGTGGTGTGCAGCCCTGAGAGCAAACATGGTCACAAAATCCAGACACAAAGAAGATTCCAGGCTCGCTCTGGCACATGAACAAACTGGCTTATTAGGCTATAGTTGCAAAAGTGAGGTAATGGGAAGGAAAGTGAGGACAAAACGGAGAATTCCCATGTTTTACAGGTTTTGTGAAATAGGCATCAGGCCATGAAACCTGCCAGACACTGCTGGGGGATCAGGGGTCTCTCTGCCATGGGCTGAGAGGGGACAGCTGTGGGATTAGGATCACAATCCATCACTTGGCTACTTGGAGAAGGAGGGTGGCTGAACATCTCAGGGGGCTCAGTTTGGGCATTATCTCTGCTCACTCAGCCTGGTCCAGGTGGGCTTTCAATTCACTCTGGCCAACCAGAGTAAGGGCAGAAGGGAGATGCCACAGTCCCAGCTCCTGGCAGCTTTAGGCAAGGAAAGATCTCTATTCCAGCAGCAAGGAAGGGCCCTGATATCTGGAGCCAACCCCAAGCATTGTCACAGGAGAAGATACCACCGTGTTAATGGTGACAGGGAATGTGTCAAGCAGTGGCCCTGCTGGCTGAGGTCAGGCAAATGTCCCAGACCCTACAGGTCAGATACCTGTCAGGTGTTGCTCTCCTTACCTGTATTTGAAGCCACAAAGTACCTTTATTAAATCTGGTTTTAAACAGGGTGTATTTCAATGTGATTTATATTGTGCAACTGCTTGAGCCCCTCGGACATGGTGGCTTAGAAATAAGCTGATAATACAGTCATGACAACAAAACTTGCAAAGTCAGAAAAAAACCCATCCAGCACCAGCAGAAAATACGTATAGATTAGTTTATCTCTGTACTCAATATAGATAAAACCTCTTCTTTGAAAAAAAAAAAAATCTATGCTCCGGAAACAGCAGATAGGATGGAGTTAAGCACAATCTAGAGAATCATGAGACTTGTTGCTCTCTGGCACTGAAACCTCAGAGTTCATCATGAAATAGTGCCAGTGAACATAGGGGACAGAGTGGCACAGGACAGTCCAGCCCCAGATGAGAGAATTTAGCCAGTGAGGGCAGGGGGTGTGAGGGGAAGAGGCAGAAAGAAGCACACAGACACCATTGCCATGGAATCAAAAATCCTTAACTTTACAACATCAAACAAGAGCTGATGGTTGACAATGTCATGACAGTTATGGGGCTTGTTGTCCCCTTGCAATCCAAAGTTTTCACAAGACAAATAAACAGGCACAAATACACGTGGAATGTGGAAGGGTTAAACACCGGGAGAGAGGAAAGGTCTGTGCCAGTCAGATGACAGTGCAAACTCACACCTTCCAAAATGTATTGTGTGTCAGAATGAACATAATTTTCTGCTGTTCAGAGGCAGCTTCTCTGGTTCACTGACCTTCTTTTTCTTCTTGGGTTCTGTTACCTCTTCCTGGCTAAAGGCAAGGTTCAGGAGGTTTATCTGCAAGAGCCATCAGAAACAGAGATCATTCTCACAGAGCAGGCTTCTGCTCCATGAATCAAAAAGTACAGCTTCCAAAACTGCCTGGATCCTCTTGACTTGGCTCAGTGTGATCCTGTTCTCCAGAAAAGCAATTAAGTAAGGAATCAAAACTGGAGTACTGGATGGAACTGGTCAGACTGTAAGAGCTATGCAAGCAACAGGTTTAACTTCTGGGACAGAGAGTGGGTTTGGTGGCACATGAACAGAACCCACCTTCCTACTGCTGCCAGAAAATAGCAAGAGCAAGGATATCTTTGAGGAATGTAACAGCTGATAGGACATTGGCCTTTCCACCAACCTCAGGTAATCATAACATACAGAAAAGAAGGGAACATTTATGTCAAATTTGTGGTCACAGCCTGTTAAGGGTCAGGGTTGGGGTTACACACAGTCCCTCTGTGTGTACATCAGGGGTTTTAAGGTGAGCTGAATCTCAGACTTCAAAACTACCTGTGAGTCTGTGAAAAATAACTAAGCCAAGCAAGCTTTTTTCCAAAAGGCATAACTTCTCTCTAGAAAGACACAAACCTCCTCCAGAAATATTCTGAGCCTACAAACCAAGAGGTTAAAAAACATAGATAAATCTGTGTGAGAATATAAATGAGTCAATGGAACAGGCACTTCAGACAGACCACAGGGAGATGGACAGCCAGGATGACAGCTGAAGTGTTGGCTGTGCCAGGGGACAAACTCACTTATCCTGCTTATCATGTAACATATTTGCATTTTTACAATAATAATCTGGAGCTGCTGAGAGCAGCAACGTGTGTTGTCGCCCACCCAGAAGGGACGAAGCACAGTCTGACAATGTGACCTCTCTCCCTGGAGCTGAGCTGAAGGGACACACCACAGCACAGAGCTTTGCCTCCAAAACAAAGTTCATTTGGATGACAGTGAGGTGGATGGAGAGGGAGAGGAGTGCTCACTGAGTTCCTGCTCCAAAACATCGATATCTCCCTCCAGTGTCACTGCAAAACAAGAGCAATCCTGAAACTGAAGCAGGATAAGCACAAGGAGTTAATCAAGAGCTATTCCAGGATGCATCGTGGGGATGAGCACAAGGTCTCCAGATTACAAGATGTGGTCATTATAGAATTCCCCGCTCACGTCACCAGGGCTCGCTTTCCCTCTGACCTTGGAATGAGGCTCCCGGCAACCTCTGCATAGCAATGGGCTTTCTAATGTGTTAAATAGCTCTCATTAGGGATTAACAGCAAAGTACCTTCAAACAACCTCACTTCGTCTCTCTATCCTGTTTCAAATTGTTTCTCTTCCCTCTCCCCGCCTCCTCATTATGAGCAACATAATATTGCTTAATACAAAAAGTACAATTTCCTTTCCCTAAAAACAGAGAAAACAAGAATGTGCCAAAGTGGGACGGGCAGGTTCTCTCTCATCCTGCACACTCAGGCTGACAGAGGTTCCAAGGATGCCCAAGGCGTGTTTGCTGGAGCACAGTGGTGAGTGGGTCTGTGTTGCAGCTCCTGACCTGATATCCAGCTGCTCCAAAGGGCATTTTAGGCAGCTGTTTGCTTTCCTCTCCTTGGCATGGTTTGAACCTGTCTGCTTCCTATATTTGAAGTAAAAGGCCCAGAGGAGGAAACGCTGCATCCAAAGCCTCTGCAGTGCTAACACAGCTGTCCTGCTGTACCCTGTCCTGCTGGACACACAACAAAGCAGGGTGATGATTCCCAGTCTCCCAGCTCCAGTCACCTGGATGAGGCAGCTCTCCTTCTATTTTAGCATAAACCACATCAGCGAGAGCTGGTGCTTTTATTTCCTCTGTTGGGGAATGGAGCTTCCCCAGCCCAGACAGCTACTCAGTGAAGATTTCACTCCTTTGCTATTCCTTCTGGGATAGTTTTGGGGCAGAGAAATAGCCACGAGCAGCTGCTCACACTCCAATTCTCCCCAGTTTTCCTGCCCTTTACCACAGGCAGCACGAGCACCTCACAGGAACCTCAGATGAGAATTGAAAACTTCCATGGAAGCCATCAAGGCTCTACACAAGCCCTGTTCCTCCATTGACTGAAGCAGATGTTGACAGTGGGAGGTATTTCACCAAAGCCAACATGTCCTGGCCTGTCCCTGCCCAGCTACAAGTTCATGGAGGAACTCAGAGCCAGGAACAGACCCCAAGTCCAACTTCATCTCCTATCCTTAACCAAACACTCCCCAGAAATGTCACTTTAATTTGGATTAACTCAGATCCCTATGCATGTTTATTTGACTTGAACCAGAAAGTAAATCTCTTCAACAGTGTGGTGAGAAGCAGGAAATCCCTCCCATTGACTAAACACACAATCAAAGCCTCCAGAAGTTGATTAATTCTAATTTTTCCCATGAACTAGGATGCTTGACTTAAATAACTGATGTCAGAGCTTGTGTGATTGTAGCTTTTCCTCTTACACAACCTCAGCTCCACAGATGAACCAGGTGCTATAAAAGCACGTAGCACAAAGTGCAGGCCCTCACACGCTCACCCTGCAAAGGGACAGGTGGGACAACTCCAGATCAAGTAGCAAAGGCAGGAACAGATCCATGACCTCCTGACTCCAAGTCCCAGGGGGAGTTCAGGGTCTGGGTCATCCCATGAACATGCAGTGAGTTTGTATCTCCTGTTTTACAGTACTGAACTACGTGTAAAAAAATAATATTTTGTGGCAGGATTTTTTCCTGTAGAACCACTGCTAACTTGTGAATCATACAAGTGTTACTAATTTCTGGCATAAAACTCACAGGACAGCTGCACGTTGTCTGGAGGAGATATCAGGCTAAAAATAGATTAGACTTAGATTAAAGCCTTCCCAAGGCAGACTGGTGGACGAAACAGCAGGAGCAGACCACAGCCACACTGCTATTCTTAGATAGACACAATCAGGACCCAGTTTTGTGCTCTGCAATTTGCAATCCCCAGTGTCCTCAAGTATTCCAACCAAAAATTCCCAGCATAAATCAGAGCAAACTTCCAGGTTCTCCTGACGTGGTCTTTTGCTTCCCAAGGCATCCTTATGCAGAACAGCTAAAATTGCACAAGAGCATTCAGCTGTGTCCCTCTTTGTCCCTGGCCTGCCCCATGCTGGGGTTTGGCACTTGGCAAATTTTCTGCCCTCAGAAGAGTTCCCTTTGTCCGGGACACGGAGGGTTTTGTTTGGTACCTTGTAACTATCCCAACAAATTCACAAGCACATTAATGTCAAAAGAAGAGCAGTTCCATCGAACAAGCTGGAAGAATAAGGACTAAGAGACAAGATTTAACTGCAGATGAAAGCCAGAGAAACCCTCAGGTGTGAGGGCAACACACAGTTTGTGCGGGGGACTCTCATCATCAGGTCACACATTAATGAGAGTGACCCTGAGGCATCCTGTGATTTCAGCCACCACTGACTCAACAGCACAGCAAACTCTTGTCACTTCTAAAAATCAAGCCAGTGACTCTTTAAATTGGTCCCCTAAGACCTGAGGTGTGGCTAGTGAGGGCAATAATTCCCACCTGCTCAGTGACTGCTGACTGCTCCATGCTCCCCTTGCACAGCTAAAATCCAGGTTCATGGGATCACATCACAGTGTCAGTGAAAGGATGAGAGGAGATGGACACAAACTGAATCACAGAACCAAGGAATCACAGAATGGCCTGGGTTGGAAGGGGCTTTAAAGCCCACTTCATTCCACACCCTGCCATGGGCAGGGACACCTTCCACTATCCCAGGCTGCTCCAAGCCTTGTCCAACCTTCCTTGGACACTTCCAGGGAAATACAAGAAAATCCACTTAAACATAACAAACATTTATTTTTTGTTACTGTGAGGGCACAAGTTGACCAGGGAGATTGTGGAGTCTCCATCCTTGGAGACAGTCACCACCTGAGTGGACCAGATCCTGAGCCCCCTGCTCCCATCCCTGTGCTTTGAGCAGGTTGGTTGGACACACTGATCTCCAGCTGTGACTCCCAACATGGGCTCTGTGGAGGTGGCTCCATGGGCTCACCACTGGGCTCCCATCAGTTTCCAGTAACGTGGTTGCACTGACATCACTGGAATTAATCCTGATTTTCATCTGTACCCATGGGAGACACTCATGCTGGTTTTACAGCGAAGCCAAGTGACGCAGGTGGACCTTGCTGTGGTGATGCTGTGAAACTTGCCATGTTTCTGTGCCCAGGAAGCCACACCAGCACATCAGAGACTCCCATAAGTCCTCTTTCTTCTCCTCACTCACTGTTAAACCTTTTCCATTCAGCAACATCTCTTTGTCTCTCCTTTCTTTGGGTCTCATGGCCTGATCTGCACCATGTGTAGCTTTTAAAGGACTAAACAATAGATTTTTCCAGTGTATATAAAAAATGCTTCAATAATACTTCCTGAAAGACCAAATTATCACTACCTCTCCTACTAATCTCTTCCGGGGCCCTCAATCACACTTCCAGGATGGACATTCTGATTGCTGCATCACAATCAAATACACTTCCCAAACCCAGAATCCTTCCAGATTCCATCAATGTAACTGAGGAGGAGAAAGGCACTGGACACTCCTTCTGCAGTCCCTCATGGGATTTTAGCTCTGCCCAACCTTACTTTATGTGGATTTCTCCAGAGGGTCTGGTTGCTAGCATGAACATGTGGATTGGCAGCCAGCATGGAAGTGTCACATCTTCCCATCGATGTCCCTGAGGGAGCTGTCAGGGAATCTGAGGGCACAAGGGTTAAATCTCCCTGGATCTGTGGAATGACAGACCTCACCTCTGCACACAGAGATCACTAGGAAACTGTTTCCTGCACAGTAGACAGGGATAACTCATGGAAGGGATGAATGGCCCCAAGATACAGCTAAGGATCTGACGTGAACTGAGAGAAGCCAGGAATTTCCTGACCTCCCTGTCTCACTCCTCCCAGAATGGCCTGAGCTCACAGGAAGGAGAGGCAAGCTCATCTCTGAATCTTTCTCTCTTCATTGCTTGGGTCTGTGTAGCTTCAGCTGATTTGGAGGAGAAAATGTTCTGGGAACTTATCATCAGATAGAGCTCCTGATAGACAGTTAGAGATAAACCTTGCTTCTTTTTTTTCCTTTTTTGCAAAAGTTCAAGATGACATTGCCACAGAAAAATGCTTTGCTATTGCTCTGCACATGGCAGGTTTCACCCTTTGACTGCCTTTTGTCATGGCACTTTTAGATGTGCTTTGCCTGGGAAAAATCAGACAACAAAGGTTTTGAACTCCAAGGGGTTATTCTGCAATTGAACCCACTTGTGCTGACCTTCACTTCCAGACAGAATCTGTGTATGACAAGGCAGCTCAGAGAGGTACAGGAATCATGGAATGGTTTGGGTGGGAAGGGACCTTAAAGCCCATCCAGTGCCACCCCCTGCCCTGGGCAAGGACACCTCCCACTGTCCCCAGGTTGCTCCAACCTGGCCTTGGACACTCCCAGGGATGGGGCAGCCACAGCTTCTCTGGGCACCCTGTGCCAGGGCCTCCCCACCCTCACAGGGAACAGTTCCTTCCCAATATCCCATGTAACATTTCCCAATATCCAGTATAAATCTATCCTTCTTCAGCATAAAGCCATTCCCTCTTTTCCTGCCCCTCCAGGCCCTTTTCCAAGGTCTCTCTCCAGCCTCAGGTTCTCAGTCTCCATCAGAGTAACCATGGCCCTGGGCAACAACAGGACTCTGATCCCTGGAAAACACAACAGGTATTACTGTGTCATCCATGAAAGTCTGTGCCCACACTGGCTTCCCTTGGAGAAAGAAGACATGGCCAGGTAGCCAAATGTTCTGCACAAGGAGCAGCAGCTGGAGGCCAGACAGACTTTCCTGTGGGGGCTAAAGCAGCACTGATTTACAACCCTTAGGTATGAATGTCTCCCCAGGCACCTCCCTGCAGACAGCTCCTGTTAGCAGAGCTGATCCACATGGCAGGAACATGGCTACAGCAGGCAGCGAATCCCAGAGCAGAATCCCAGAGCTATCACTGATCCCACCTGCTATGTCCACACAATGCCAAGTGTCAACAGGCTTCCTCATGTCCCACAGCATGTCTCTGAGGCACTGTAGCAGCAGGAGCAGTGTCTGGTGGTAGCTACTGAAGCCAGAAATTTGGGAGGTAGAGCTGCCTGATGCTGTGCTGATCCAGCCACACCATTCCCAGCTCCAGCCCAGGGTGATCCAGGGCTCTCTGCAGGGCTGCCTCAATGTGCTCCAAGGACCACCCCAGAACTTCAGCCCACAGCTTCCTGATGGGAGATAAAAGCCTGCAGAGGCGTTCACATGGTCGGATTTTACTCATCTTCTAGTTCTGTTTCATTCCAGACTCATTCCACTGCAACATGTTTGCTTACACGAAGACAAAGCTGACCAAAATCAATTTTTAGGACAAGAACATTAAAGGATTCTCAAGAGGATAAAGGAGTTTGCTGGAGAACTCAAAAAGTTATCCCAAGTCAGTGCAGGACCTCACTCTCATCAGTAGATTTCTTTAACTTAAACCAATGGGCAGCCTGTTTTCCCCAAGTCTTCCCAACTCCAAGAATTCCAGTGAAAAATAGGAAGACACACTAAGATAGCACAGGGAGACAAATCTTTGGCTGATGCAATCACTCCTGAAGCCAGCAGAGGTGGGCTAATTTACATGCTGGTGTCTAACTCTGGATGATTAAGTACAGAGATGCTCTGCTGGGAAAGGGCAATCTCTCATTTGATCCCCAGGATCATCAATCATGACATTGTAGATAACAAGCCAGTGGAGCACATGGAAAACAGTCTGCAGAGCCCTGTTGGAGGCTCCCTGTGGCCATTCCTAAAGTCCAGTTCCAGTGTCCACTGGGCAGGAAGAGCTGCTTCTCTTTTGGCAGATCTGCATCCTTTGCCCCTCCCATGGCGATTAGATAAAAATAAGCCTTTAATACTTTCATTCCTGCTTTTCCTGAAGAGGAAGATAATGACCAATAAACTCAATTCCAACAGCACAGTTTTTATTTTTGGTAACCAAGGAATCAGAAGGATTCACCCCAGATGAAGGGCAGAAATGTTCTCACCCACATTTCCAAAAGCAACTTGTGACTGTGGGTAATGGTTTCAAACTCAGAACTCCTCGAATATCAAACCCTTGTGCAGACAGCAATTTCTGAGACATTTCAAATTGTTTTGGTTAGTTTAGAAAATCTTGGCATTCACACCCCACCCCAACAGCTGGAAAGCACTATTAATAGTGTCTGGATAGCAACAAGGTGTTTACACTCACACCCCAACAGATCTGTTACAACCCATCTTACCTGTACTTGACCCTGTCTGAGATAACTCAGACTTCCCATCCACCCAAGCTTCTCCTCATTTTTTAAGACAAACTTCACTCACCAGCTTGGCTTCCTGATTCAAGTGGAATACACAATGGTCATTTGTTTTAACCACTTCCTTCAGAAAAGAAGGGAAAGTCCCTCTCATATGGAAAAGAGTGTCAAATTTTTATTAGCACAGGTTTACAGTGATGATTCGAACTACTGCTCTGACTTTGTTTTTCCCTAAACCGAGTGAAATATTAGCCAGCTTCTAAGTAATGAGGTTTTAAAAATAGTATCAAAGAGTACATTAAGAAAACCCTCTGCCATGCAGAATCAACCAGGCAGAGGGCTTGGGATTATTTTTTTAAAAGCCTTTTGGAAGCCTGTGATGGATAAAGTGATTCTTCCATTTTCAGCAACTAATGCTGTTTCCACCACCTTCAGACACTCTCACTCCTGCTACCGAGTTCTAATGAAATTCACATGCTGAGAGAGAGAGAGGGAAGTGTCTGGTCCTCTGCTTACCATCGTGACAGCCCCAAAAGAAGGTCAGAGCATGAATCAGTGGGGCTACCATGAGCTACAAACAAAAAAGGCTCCTGTTTTCACACAGACGACAGAATAAACAATGATCAGAAGGAAACTGGAGGATGTGACACGAAAAAAAAATGTGGTTAAAGTTTGAAAAATACCAGCCTAGGCACAGAAGTTCATTTCTAAGATCCAGAGTCAAGGCAAATACCTCGCAGATGCCTTTAGAATGACACGGTAAGTTGCAGTCTGCAGTTGCTGTCTGGGTTAGACACCCCGGGATTCTTTTCAACAGAGGCGGGGAAAATTTTAGTAGCAATTTCCTACTCTCGTTAACTTACCCTGTGAAGATGCAGTTTCTGACCATTCAAACTCACATGATTCTCAACTAATTTGAATGGGGGGAGGATCAAGTGGCAGGGCTGGTGTTATGCAGGGATTTGCCCTGTCACTGAAAAAACCTCTGCACATGCCCATGAATTCGGGCTCTGACTGTGACTCAGGTTTGGCCTGGGCAGTCCCCAGGAGGGGACTGACTTCATATCACTTTACTTATCTAAGATGACATGTCTGGTCTGCCCTAGTTTTTTGGGTTGTCCCAACAACGGCTGAAAAAGAGATCAGTGCCTCCAGGGGATAATTCTTCCTATCCCAGAGAGGTAGCCAAAAAGGGACAGGACTCAGTAAGTACCTGTGACTCACATGTAAAGACAGTCTGGGAGCAGGAGAGGAGAGGTGAAGACCATCTTAGGCAACAGACAAACACACCCTTCCAACCTCAGATAAGATGGTGATTTCAGACCCTTCATCCAAGCCCACACAAAGGTAAACCAGCGTGGCTGGGACAGTCTGTGTGTGTCATCCACAGGTGCCAAGTCCAGAGAACAGAACCAATTTTTGTTACCAGGTGTATGAAACAAGCTGATCACGGAAAGCTTCTTTCAGTTCATGCTTCCAACACTCTATAGCTCTATAATTCCACTAATGTTAGGGAATTTTGTGCCACAATGATCCCTGGCAGTGAATTCCACTGTGCCTGGTGTATCTTAGAACCACTAAAGTTTCCTCACCTGCTGAGATGCCCTTGAGCAAGGCATCCTGTCTGTCTCCTTTATTCCTGCCTTCCTCTTTCTACCTGCAATCCAAAACACAAAGAAAAATTAGCTTCGAAGTGTTTAACAGCAAAAACAATCCAGAAGCCTGATTAAATCACTGGGGCAAAACCCCATGGAACTTTGTATCCTCTGCTCTCAGGCACTGCCAGCAGTGCCAGTTTACTCCCAGAGAGATTTCAGAATAAAGATGAACATTGTGATGAACACACACCACATCAGCCTGCAGCAGCTTTAGCAATTATATTTAAACTCTGTTTTAACCTGGTTTCTAAGAAAACAAAGCTTATGTCTGCATATGCTCTACCTAAGTGGGGGTGAGGACAGGAGGGAGATCTCTCCTGGGTATTAATTATTAACCTTTTAGACAGTTTCAAAAAAATTTGAGGGGTCGTCCAAAGTGCCCCAGTTTCATACAAACTGGTTAGTGGAGGAGGATCCTGTTAATACTCCCAGAGATACAATAGTGGCAGGATGAGTTCACTCCTGATTAGTCATCAGAGAATTTGCAGCATAAAGACCTGCAGAGGTGACCTCACAGGCAGGGAAGCTGCTTTATCCTGCTGCCCGGCGATCCCAGGAATGCTATTTACCATCTTGTCACTAGATGGTATTGTTCCACAGGCTATATCCCACAGCCTCAAAGGTAAAACACAGCGTGGTATATCTGCGTTGCTTGAAGGGAGAGAAAAGGCTTTTCTTTCATGCATTTTCATGGATATTTTTCCCATATGGAGGTTATTAGCAAAAATCAAACTGTAACAGCTAAAGGGAAAGAGCTTTGGTGAACACGGAGATAATGTAACTCAGTTTTGATGATCTGTGCATTTCCTTCTGTATCTGAAACAAACTGCTGAGATAAGAGGTGGAAAGACACTGATAAAAAATTAAATGTTTCTGTAAACAGACCAAAGATATACAAGACCTTTAGTACAGTTCAGTTTGACCTGCCACAAAATTCAAACAGGCTGACAAACTGTTTATCCACTCCGATGTGAATGAGAAAACCTAAATATTATGCTGGGATATAGTCAGGAGGAGAAGCTCCTTCCATTTTGAGACTGGACATTTACCTGTGTCTTGAGGGCAGAAAGAAGATGCTTCTGTTTTCCTGCCTGCATGGGTGTCACTTTTGTCCCCTTCATGTTCACCTGAATCTGCTCTGACAGGGAGAGGGTGATTCTGTAAAGCAAATGATGGTTTTTTTCTTAATAGCATAACCTAACAAATATGCCCAGGTGGTAAATCCATAACCCAAGAAAATGTTCCTTTTAAGGAGGGTTTTGCTAAACAAACTCCATTCCTCCAGTGAGAAACAAACAGAGTGACTTCTATACCTTGGTGCTCCCCTCCTCTTCCTCCTCCTCGCAGTCTAACCCTTGGTGGGAGATCTTGGTAGGGCCATTCTTCTGGATCAGGCTGCTGTTAGCCTTCCTCACCCGCTTCTTTTCAGTTGTCACTTTCACTTTCATGGTGTGGAAGTCAGTGGAGACTGACCCCAGTCTCAGGCTGACGGGATCCCCCCCGAACAACAGGTCCCCAGGGCTGGAATCCTCCTTAAAGCCGGGGGGCTGGTAATCTTTGGGAGTGACTGCACAGGGAGAGGGAACACGCTGAGGTCAGAGAAACACAGTCCTTCTCTCCTTAATCTGATTCAAAAAGAACAAGTGTGAACTGGCCTCGAGTAATATCAACTACTAAAAATACTCCGGGTGTTTTTTTCAGGAGGGAGGGAGAGAATGCAAAGGGAAAAATGGGTTGAGCAAATGTTATCAGGGAGCTCAAAGAAAGAATGACTTAAGGATGCTGAGATACCATTACAGTGCTGGAGTTGTGGAGCAGAATTTGACATTGACTGCTCCTTAAAAGAATAAACCCCAAAAAAACCCCAGGGGAAGAAGGATGTCTTCCTTCCACACTGCACAGCTGTACTCCTTACATGGATACCTTTCCTAAAAAGTATCTGCCATCCCTTTGCATCAGAAAGGTTGACTGTATTACACCATTTATCACTTATCAGCCAACAGCTCTTATCACCTCACCTTTCTATGCTTTAATTATTTTACAGGGCTCTTTTATTACAGAAACTGATGGGAAGAGAATTTCCCCCAGGGCACAGAGTGCTCTCCACCTACCATCGTTGTAGTAGAGGAGTTTCATGGTGAGGGTGATGTCATTGGGCAGTGGCCCGAGGTTCTGCATGAGCAGGTAAAGCTTTCGGAGCAGGAGCCTGCTGGCCTTCCTGAAATCCTCAGTGCACAGCCCAGTCATAAACTCCCTGTGGTTGCTACAATCAGGAGAAGAATAATAGAGTTGTTGTCCGGAGTCATGAATATTCACGATCTAATGCACATACAGAGCACCCGCTGACTTGTCTGAAATCACCAGTGACAAAGCTACAATGTCTTTATGTCATCTGCAGATAAACAGGGAAGTGAAACAGGCTCCAGGGATGGGGTGGCATCCTCAGAACACCCTGCTCTGGGCTCAAAGGCTTGGCATTTACATTTGAACAGACTCTGGAGCTGGGGCAACAGACCCCATTATACAAATGTCATGACTCACTTGTTTGAACATGATTAAACTGGATCAAAGGACTATAAAACAAGTGCCTTTCACCTAAGCAATTTCAGGAATGAGAGGAATGAGCTGGGAATCCCATCTAAAGCCGATTCATCACTGGGGCTATTTTCAAATCCATTTTGCAGTTTGAAGGGAAGCGAATTGCATGTTCTCCCTCAATTCCATGTGAGAAAAACGAGCCCAGGAGCACATTTCTCTGCAGTGACGAAGGGGCATTCCCCTCACCTCCTTCACCCATCCAAATGTCAGCTGGCTGGGCCAGGCAGGGAGTCTAGACTGAGACCCACGGGTGACAGCAGGGGGATGAATCGTGCTCTGGAGGAGTTTTGTTTCTATTGACTAGAGAGGCTGATGAGATGAGCAACTGAGACTGGCCAACTTTAGATGAATCACCATGTGATTAAGGGACCTGAACTTCCCTAACTTCAATGAGAAAGGGCCATAAAAATTTATATTTCCTTCATTACGTCTTTGGGCACCCCCTGACATTGGTGGGTGGTCCCATTCACAGGCTGGACGGTGCCTAATGCCATGACCTCAGAAAAAGCTGTGAGTGACACAAGAGAGCAGAGGATCCCAGGGCTGAATCTGAGTGACTGCATCACAGGAAGGAACAGCTTCATTAAGACAGATTCCCCCTTCCAGCTGAAGTTTCTTGGCTCAGCAGGAAAAGAGAGTGACTGTGGAACAGCTTGACTCCCCAGGGTATAGAATCACAGGACCATTTATGTTAGAAAAGACCTCTAAGATCACCAAGTCCAACTGCTGACAGAGGCAGGGGATGGTTTGACAGGCTCCAAACTGCCAACAGCAAAACTCTGTGGTATGAGATGTGCACTGTGGTCTCAGATAGAATCCTGTATGTTCAGGAATGTACAGCAAGTGAGAGGAAAATGCTGTCAGTGCCTAAGGTGGAATATCTATTGTCTTCTGTGAGACATGGGATTAGCAGATCAGAAATGACAAGGGGAAAGATCACAAGAAAGAAAGAAAGAAATGAGAATTGCTTAGGAATTAACACTGTGAATTTGATTCAAGGGTGTCAAAAGGCACAAGATGAGGAACTGAACCTGTGAAGGACTGGGATCCACGGCAAGAAATTCCTCCAAAATCCATCTAAAATAAGGCAAAGTCCATTTAGGAGAAAGCTTCCCCTGACACCTTGGAAGTGATGATCCAGCTCTGGGTTTGCAGGTGTAAAGAGCAGAGTCACCAGCCCAGGGAGCTGAGAGCAGAGATGACACTGCTCATCTGACTCTGGGCCATGCCAGGATTATTAAAGACTGCAGGGACATGTGTGACACTGCCAGAGCACTGCCAGGCCCTGGGGAAACACAGCAGAGCCCAGGAATCCAGTGCCACACCAGGCCTCTCCTTGGCCAGCACAATGGACTCTCAGAGATGCTGAGCCTCATTTGGGGACTGCCCTTATCTCTGGGAACTAATGAGTAAGGCTGATTAAAACCCCAAAGCACTCAAGGGCTACCTATTATCTTTCAGATCCCAAATCTCCTCTTCCCCTCAGTGTAGTGAGGTCAGTGAACAGCAGCTTTGAAGCTGAAACAGAGGGCACAGCCAACAGGACACTCCAGACTCAGACAATTCAGATTCTGCCAATAGGAAATAATTTTGTCTTATACTAGAAATTATTTGGATATGTTTAGAGGAAGAGCAGCTAACAGCACTTCCAGAAGTGCTGTGGAAGAGCTTTCTGAGGAGCACACACGACAGCAGAGCTGTACAGGCAGGTTCCCAGGCCCAAAGATTTCACCAATGGCAACTGCAGAACAAATTAAAAATGGGTCAATTATTACTTTGATTGCAGCCAATGGCCTTTGATAGTATTCATTTGAAACTCCACAGGACTATGGCCTACTAAACACAGCTTTAAATACCTAACAGAGAACACCAAAAAGGGGCAAAAAGCTGCTGCTTCCTGCCACAGGTTTTGCACCATCGACTCAGGCATCATAAGCGAAGAGTTGTCTCAGGTCACCCACGCAGGGCTGCTCAAGCACAACACAAGTATGCAAATCCCCAGGGCAAAAAAAACTGGGTGCATGATCGTGGTGAAAGGGATTAAACCTGAACAAGCTTCATCTGAAAGCTGATGAAAGTGGAAGAACACTCAGCAACTCAAAAACTGTGCTGGTTTCTGCATCACCTCCCTGCTGAGGCACCATCTTTAGTTCAGCCCAGGTGCCCCCTGAGGGCCTCATTTCGACCCTTCCTTCCCGCAGTTCATATCCTGTAAGGTGAATATCCTCAGCTCTGATGGTATCTACAGCTGCTCAGCAACTCAGACATGCTCAAATCACAGAATAGTTTGGGTTGGAAGGATATTAAAGCCCATCTCATCCCAGCCCTTTCTGTGGGCAGGGACACCTTTCACTATCCCAGGATGCTCCAACCTGGCCTTGGACAATTCCAGGGATGGGGAGTTCACAACCTCTCTGGGCAATCAGAAAATGCAGCTTCTTGGTGCTTCAAGAACAGTTTTCAGAGAAAAACTGAAAAACCAACCCAAACCTTTACCTGCTGATGTCCATCTGTGGCACCTTCTTTTTATACTTGAATTTGAATTGATACAGTTCAGTCACCACCTACAGAGGTTACAAGAGAGGGCAAAAGCAGAAATGGGTCACCTTGAACAACAAGTGTAAAGATGTGCCCTGAGCTTGGCAGAATCCTTTTACACTCCCTGCCAGAGCACAGCATTAACTTAATGATATTATGACAACCTTT
The DNA here is from genome assembly GCA_013400695.1 of Neodrepanis coruscans. Classification (NCBI taxonomy): domain Eukaryota; kingdom Metazoa; phylum Chordata; class Aves; order Passeriformes; family Philepittidae; genus Neodrepanis; species Neodrepanis coruscans. The sequence goes on along the minus strand of VYZS01051577.1, from coordinate 4,820 downwards.
ACTCTTTTATTGCTTGCAGTGGCTTTGGCAAATTTTCCTGGCAACCACATCTTACCTACCACTGAAAGAATCACAACAAAATTACAAACCTCCTGCTTTCTCCTTCCACTTCCTCCGTGGGTCTGAGTCCCCAGGCTCAGTCTCTAGTGAGGCTCCAGGGCCAGACAACCCTCACAGAGGAAAACTGGGAGCCTGCATGTTTGACCAGTGTCACAAGGAAGCCTGGAGACAAGAGACTGGAGGACTCTTCCCACAAGGAAATCCAAACAATATTGCACGGCATAAAGTTGCAGAATACCACTGGACTCAAGAGTTTTTTTGAGGGAGGTAAAAAAAAAAAGAGATGATTTTCCATTTAAAAGGATTAAAGAATAAAACAATTAGGAAGAACAGACAACTTCCCCCCCTAGAGAAAGGACCTATTGTAGACCAATTCCATGCCTATAATTCCCTTTTTCCGGAGACAATGAGGTTGATTAGTAGAGCTGAGCTCTTAAATCTGAGCCTGCCTTACAAATCCCAGCCTTGGCACAACTTGACCCTTGCTCTGTCCCCAGATGCTGAGATGCCACACAGCAAAACTGGAACCAGGTGAGCAAAGGCTGCAGCTGTTCTCTGATCTCCAGCACAGATCCTTATTATGGATCATACCCCGCTCTGTCTCCCCCAGACAGATGTAACAAAACAGAAACACAACAGGGAACACCAAAAGGCCAAGGACAGGCACTACACAACACACCCATCCAGGTCTGAAGGGATTACTGACTTCTGTCCTACATCTCTCTGCACAGCAACACAGCTCTTTTCATCAGGGCTGTTAAAACGTGGCTTGTAAATGAATTATTTTGAATTTTCCACTTTTTCTCTTTGGGACACAAACCCAAAAGTGCAAACACGGCCATTATTTGCCTGCTAACACCCCTGCCTGAAGCCCTGGTGGGCCCAGAGCCTGGTGCTGGTGTTTGATCCCAGTCCAGCTCACTGAGCTGGCACTCTGGACTGAAGGCACAAGGACAGAAACGGGGTCACTGAGCAGCTACGTCAGGGCAGAACTTCAGCCTACGACTGCACTCTGAATACAAATGTACTCACCCATGTCTTCAACTGCCTCAAAGATTAATTAAGGCTCTTTCTTACCTCCGGTTCCTTGGGATTGGTGTAAATCTGTGACAAGAAAGCACAGTGAGGGCATTCTCCCCGGGACAGCTCGAACCAGTGACTAACAATGACATTGTCAGTTTACAGCAGGGGCTGGGCTATCTTTAGCGTGGGATCAGAGACAGGAATGGCTGACAAACAGCCTTCCTCCATCAGCAGGCAACACTTACCACTTCAAAGACAGGTAGGAGGCACTTGTGTGTGCAATTGGGGAGGAATGAGGTTAATTCCCATTCCAACCCTCACAGGCAGCTACTGAGGCCTGAGGTGTAACTGCTGAGATGATGCACAGAGTGGATGCAGAGCAAAGCTCCTGGTGCTTTACAGGGCCAAAGGCTGCCTGTGGAACCACCAGGGTGTGGTTTGTCCAGGCTCAGATTAATAAGGACACTTCTGCAGGGGGAAAGGGAAAGAACACAGCAGCTTCCATGGCAGGAATCACATGGAAGTGCTCCTCTGAATTAAAGGGTGTATGAAAGGCCTCAGTCAGAAGTGTGACACATGGAGAAAAACACCCCCATGCAGCCTTGAACTTCACATTTACCATATTTAAGAAAGGTCATAGCTCTATTAAAAATAACACACATTTTGGCTTCTCCCTAAAAAAAGCTACAAATGGGTTGACAAAACCTTGACTCCATATCTCTTGCAAGCAGAGGAGGGGGAAGAAAAACACTTTGTATTCGTTTACTTACTGCAAGGACAGCGATGTGCAGCTAAAGAGAGAGAATTAAAACAAAACGCATAATCAAAATCTAACCTTAGTGGGCAAGGAAAAGCAAGTGCTATCAAAAACTGCCTACACAGGGCACACTAAACAAACCAGCAGCTAAAAGCCTGTTTGCAGACTCTTCCCAGCACAGCATCAGCAACACCTAGTGGCCGGTTTGCCCGGCTTGACTCGCAGCTTCCCGAAAAGACAACTCCGTTCTCAGTCTTCTGCCACGGGACCCCTTTTCTCCAAATCCCCGATGTCTGTGCTGATTTAAAGCTCTTTTCCAGGAACATCCCTCCCTACTGAAAACTCCTGTTTGCTTTCTGCTGTAGAACTCCCCAAAGGTATTTATGCTATAGCAAGGAGATCTATTGCTTTTGAAAACAATCTTAAAATATGCATTAAATACTTCAGTTTTTCCTTAATCCTTGTCAAACAACAATTCATTTGTGTCTCTCCTAAACAGCAAAGGACTAAATACCCCCTAGAGCTGTCAGTGAGCACCAGAACGTTGTGAATTGTCTTGTGCACACTGACAGTTGTACCATTATCAGATCATCAGTGTCACAACTGCCAGCCCTCCATCTGATCCAGGGGAGCTGTGCTGATCAACTGTGCTGACACAGATGACAGCAGCTGCTGCTTTTTCCTGTGCAGAGCACTTTTGGAGGGAGAATCAGCAAGGAATATGACTTCTTGCTACTAGTTTTGGTCCTGGAACCAGTTACACACCTTACTCGATGAATTGCTTTCCAAAAAGAAATTAATAAATTCTGAGCCCAAGAGAAAAGGCAGAAGGGTTAGAGAAGATGAGGTGAAGGGAAAAGGAGGTGAAGGAAAGCAGAAGAGCAGAGCCTCTCTCAAGAAAACAGGCAGGAGATCATGGTCTCAGCTCAGCCTGGCAGTGTCTCTATCAGACAGCAGAGAACACAAACACAGAGCACAGAACAAAGGGAAATCCACTGCAGTCTGTAAATCAGTCCCCACCCCATGGACAGGTGAGCCTAGACAGCAACAGTGGATAGCATTTGGGTTCAAGGCATAAAATCCCAAACCTCATACTCGGGGCAGGGTCTTTTCCCTGTCCCACAGCTGTAAAGGTTTGTTGTGTGTGTGAAGCATTGGAACAGAAACGTAGCAGGAATGGAAAGATGGTTTTGCTCATACTTTATGAAAAGAAAAATAGGAAACTCCAGTAAAAAATGTGCAAAAAAACTTACATACTGCTTCTCCAAAGCATCAAAACAACCCTGAATCCTGCCAGGAAAAAAACATGTTAATACTAACCAGCAATATTTACCTCCTGATCTGTAAACACACGCTAGTTAGGTAGGGGTTAAAGGGCATTTTTTCTGGAATTAGGACAACACAACTGACAACATTTGGGGCTTGTACAGTTCTTTTCAGGTCAGTCCTGAAGGCACCGTCCTCCCTTCTGCATCTGTGCATTGTTTATCCTTCTGGGGCATTATCCTGTCAACCCAGAGCCCACTTGGATCCTGACAAAGACAAGGATTGGAGGCTCTCTGAGTGGCTCCCTGCTCAGTGCTCTGTTCCAGCTCCCCAGCCAGAGCTCTGATGGCTCTTTTCCCATCAGCTTTGTGCAGAGCTTGGCTAAATCTGAGCACGCCTGGTCTTGTAAATCCTTGTTATCTGATGCATAGTTTACAGCAGTGGATTTTCTCAAAGCAGTAAATATTATTTGAAGTAGCAATGGCCAGATCTTTACTCTTGGAGTCAAAGGATGTGCAGTGAGGTATCTCCTCAGCACATCAAAGTCAGCTTTTCTGCTTGTTGGGAACATGCCAATTCCGAGATACATCCTGAATAAAAGCTTTGGGGTACTCAGGGAGATAAAATATTGCACATACTGGAAAACAAGTGCAAGAATCCGTATCAAAGCAAAACTAGCAAAGACTAAACAACTACAGAATCGATCTCATGACTGTCTTTGCCCTCTCTCTGTCCCTCCACTGCTCAGGGCCTGACCATGACCTCACTGCAGCCCAGCATTTCCACAGAACTTGAACTCACATGATGTGGGTCAGCTAATTCTGTGCTGCCTGCACAGGAGCAGTGGGAGCTCCCCTGGCAGCACTGCTGGGCACAATGTTTTGCTGTTCAGGAAGAAGAAGAATGCAGGGGCAGATGTCTCCCTGCACAGCACAATCTTGTCTTGGTTTCACTGTTACTCACTTACCACTTGACTATCTGCAATGATCCCAGACAGCTTTTATCTTCTCGCAGAATTTTTAGACAGAGGTCTGCAAAACCAGATTTAGCACATAGTTACAGCCCTTATCGTGGCTCTCGGGCAAACACTGAAACCAAGCCGGTCACCCTTCCTTTTTTGGATGAAATGTTATCTGGGAGTCCTTCCTGAGCGGAAATGCTGCATTTCCACTGAATCCCAGGTGGGCTGACAGCAGCTCATGGCTGTTTGCAAACGTCAGAGCTTCCCTCAGCTCTGGGCTCTCCCACAAGAGGAATTGGAGTCAAAGCTTAATTTCAAAACACCAGCAGCTTCATCCTCTTCTCCCTGCTCTTCTCCACTCCATCCTGTCCCATCATTCCCTAAGAACAGCCTCCCTTTTGCATTCAGACCTCACCAAGACCCACATGAGGTAAATGACTGTATGAGAATAAAGGATTTCTGTCAAGTTTTTCCACACAGCTCCTTCTACCTGTGTTTCCAGGCATTCAGAATGGAAAAAGGGAATCCATCCTGCAGGTGAGGAGGTGGATTAGTAACACCTTGGGATTCAATCCTCAAAGAACTTTAAGTCTTTAAAAGGTCCAATCCAACTCAAAATCACTCTATGACTCTGTGAAAACAAGCAAATGTACTTTCAATCTCACAAGAAAAGCTGAAAACCCGAAACTGAAGGGCTCAAAAATCCCAATCAAAAACAAAACACACTAATTAGAGTAAATTCAGAGAAAAATC